>CM077456.1:2559661-2739661 GCA_039654765.1 Mylopharyngodon piceus | reverse complement strand
TTATTAGTATTATATTTTGTTTATGAGCCAATGTTTTTTTCTAGCAGGATGTTCAGAGAAAAGGAAAAATGTTTTAATAATGATGAATAGCAGCATTTGACTAAATACTTTTTATTTAATAAAATAATTAATAATAAATATGTATGTATTATAATTAATAATAAACATGCATAATAATAAATAATAATACTAATAATCTATTGTTATTATTATTATTATTATTATGTTTTTGAGCCAATGTTTTTTCTAGCAGGATGCTCAAACAAAAATTATTTAATAACATTATTAATAATAAATATGTATTATTGCAAATAATAATAATAATAATAATTATTATTATTATTATTATTTGATTAAATATTTTATTGTATAAATTATCAATAAAACTAATACTAATAATAAATAATAATACTAATATTATATTTTTATTATTATTTTTATTATGTTTTTGAGCCAATGTTTTTCTAGCAGAATGCTCAAACAGAAATTATTTAATAAAATTATTAATAATAAATATGTATTATTATAAATATTAATTTATTGTTATTAGTATTATTATTATTTTATTAAATATTTTATTGCATAAAATATCAATAATAATAATAATAACAATGATTACAAATATATTAATTTAATAATATTTAACATATATAATAATATATTTTATGTTTGTTTTAATTTTGCTAAAATTTTGGTTTTATTTATGGTTTTGCATTACTTTTGAAAAATGTATAGTTGACATACTTTTTGACTTATTTTGGTTGAAATACTTTGACACTTGTTGACATACTTTTCAACACTTTTGTCACCACTTTCTTAATTGTTTTGTGTTGCTTATAACTTTTTTTTTTGCTATTTTTACTTTTGCGGTTTTAGTTTGTTACTTTTCGTTGTTCCTTTTTCTGCTGCCTTATTTTTACATTGCTTCTCTCTTAAAGTATGCAAATTAATATGCAACAACACTAAACGTTTGCATTATATACATGATCACACTGCGTCATTTTAAATGAAAATATGACCTCTGATTGTGACCTTTTCGGAGATGAGTTGGCATTGCTTGTTCACTCTGAATCCGGTTCTTCTTGTTTCTGTAGGTCTGGGAGACATGGCCGTGTCCAACACCATCGGCAGCAACGTGTTTGACATTCTGGTGGGGCTCGGCGTTCCCTGGGCGCTGCAGACCATGGCAGTCAGTTATGGATCAGTTGTAAGCACATCTAGCCGCTTGGCAAAACCTCTTTCTGTTTGAACAGAGATCAAGCTGTGCTCCTCAGAATCCAAGAGCTTCTGTTGAACTCTGAAACACAGCTGCATTGGTTTAATGGCACAGTGGAATTGTTGGAGCTGATGATGCTGTTTCCTCCCTCCGTACAGGTGATGATAAACAGTCGGGGGCTCGTGTACTCAGTGGTGCTTCTGCTGGGATCTGTCGCTCTCACCGTGAGTACATCAGCAGATTCCTGACTCACAGTCGCGCTCAGATGCAATCTGATTCTGGAGACTTTGCTGAAAAGATTTCAACATGTTAACTTTTGAGTGACAGGTGTTCTAATTTGGTGGAAATCTGTCAGTATGATTCTCTGTTTATAGTGAAATAAACATCCCCGTTAATGCTGGTGTCATAGTTATGATCATTAAAATCGACCATTTGTCATCTTGATAAATAAATCAAATAATAATAACACAAATCAGTTAATAAAAACATATACATGTTTGATTTAGCACTTGATAATAGTAATGCAATAAAATTAAAATAACAATAATAAAGGTTATTTCTAATGTTATTGCGAAGTGATTGACAATTGTTTAAAATGAATATAGTATTTTGTTTTTTGGTGAAAATTTTAATAATCAAATGGTTGATTCTTTTAAATAAATCAATTAATAAAAATACATACATTCAAACTATACAGTTCAGTGTAACATTTGATAATATAGATATGACAATAAAATTAAAAAGTTATTTCTAATGTTTTTATGAATTGACTGACAGTTGTTCAAACGGAATACGGTATTATTAGTTATTATTAGAAGAATATGTTGTGGTAATCAAATTCTTTTATTTATTTATCTATGGTTACACATTTCATAATTGATAGCTCAGGGCTTGACCCCAATTGAAATTGTTAGTTTTCTTCTTATTATTATTCTTCCTCTCTTGAATCTATGGCAGCCCATAGAACTGTATGGTAAACAGTTATGAAATTTGGCACACAGATAGAGGACAGTCTGAAATGTTACTGTAGCAAATTTGGAGTCTCTACCTCAAACCCTCTAGCGCCACCAACAGTTCAAAGATTCATGTTTATGCTCATAACTTTTGACACGTAAGTCCTAGAAACAAATTTTTGATTCCATGGCTCATGCTGATTCGAATCCACCCTATGACGTCATTTCCATCATGAAAATATTTCTGCCATTTTGAATTTTCCGAAAAACATACCTTTTCGAACTCCTCCTAGAGCGTTTGTCCAATTTGCATGAAATTTGGTATGTAGCATCTACTCACACTCCAGGCAAAAAGTTTTTAAAAGATTTTTGATCAGCCAATCCGTTCTCATATAGCGCGTCAATGAATTTGACGGCGAGCACGCAAAAATGGATTTGATGCTGTATCTTCACAATGATTTGGTGTATTGACACCAAATTTGGTATATGTCATTACAGGCATAACTTGTATCGTCAAAGCGCCACCTACTGGAGCCGAGATAGAAAAAATTGGCTATTTTTGCTTATAACTTTTGAATGCCTTATCCTAAAATCATGAGGATGATCTCCTTAGATTCCTTAAGGCATGCCGAGTGGAACGATATCCAATTTTGAATTTTGTCATAAAATGCTGTGTTTTACGAACGCATAAACGTATTGTTACGGAACTCAGTATGAATAATCGAGGCCATGTTCTGAGAGGACCTGTAAAGTTTTAGGTCAGCGCCCCCTAGTGGTCAAGAGATATAATGAAATTTATGAAAATGCTTATAACATGAAAAATTCAACATATTGTCATTTAACTTACATCATTAGATTTGTTGGTATTTTGCCGACTCCTACGATACCAAATTTGCCATATTCTACCATACTTACTGTCCGCCATATTGAATTTTATTCAAAACCTACTTTTTCGAACTCTTCCTACAAAATTTGTCCGATTTGTACGAAATTTGGTATGTAGCATCTACAGAAACTCATGACAAAAAGTTTTTAAAAGATTTTTGATAGACCCAACCGTTTATGCTGCATCAACAAACTTGACCGCGAGCACGCCAAAATGGATATGCGGCTGTATCTTTGCAAAAGTTTTGTGTATTGACATGAAACTTGGTACATGTCATCACAGGCATGACTTGAGGGTGCATGTAGAGTTTTGTCATAGCGCCACCTACTGCTCAGAAGTTATAAACCATGTTATTATGTTATAAGTGCTTTAACTGATGTAATCTAAACAGCTTTATCCTAACCTCACAGATCACAGATGTCCACAAATATTTCCTTTTCTGCCCTTTTTCGGCTTGACCCCGTAATTGCTGCCTGCAGCTATATTTTTATTTATTCTCTTATAGACAGCAAATGAGTACTGAATTGCACAAATGGACTTCCGTATGTTATTTTTTCATCTTCTTCACCTGCAGATTCTTGGGATCCACCTGAACGGGTGGAAGTTGGACTTTAAGCTGGGTGTTTATGTGCTGGTGCTGTACGCCATCTTCCTCTGTTTCTCCATCATGATCGAATACAACGTCTTCACCTTCGTCAATATACCCATGTGTCGGGAAGACTAGAACCTCATCAACTGCTCCATATCCCAGAATGCATCATCCTGATGTCATGATCATCCCGAGTTTCTCTGTTCTTGCACTCCAGAACCACCATCACCTCAGATCGGACGAATGTTAGTCTTCATCAGGACTAACGCTTGATTTCACTGTGGACCGAGAAGATCTTCCAGTCAAGCTCATTTTCCTGACCTCTAACCCCAAATTTCCACCCAGAAAGAGGAACTTCTCCTTGGCAGCTCTTCTCTTCCAGTTGAGATCTTTGATATCCCAAAATGCATTGCGTGCCCGCCAAATATGGATTGCATCAGGAGCGTATGGACGTTTTCTACACACCTGTTTTTGTGTTTCTTTTTCTTTGTCACTTTGTTGAAAAATGTCTTTTTGTAAGCGTGTCTCAAATGTCCTCCGAGTCAAATCTCTTCATTGCTCATAGAACTGTGAATTATTTTGCAACATATTACTTTTTTTAGCCTAAAAGGAAGCAAAATTTTTAGAAATGCAAGAGAAATGAAAGTATTGCACATTATGTATTATCACTGTATCGTACAGGGTTTGTTTCTAGCGTGTCCTAATCAGGTACAATCGTCCAAAGAATGGTTGTGCGAACCAGTCATGACAAATTGTCATGCTGGGTGGCTCCGCCCACAGTGAAATCTCATTGGTCCAAAATATCTGCATACTAATCATCAACAGTGCTGCAGCTGGCTGTGATTGAGTCGCAGCATTGACACTTTCATTGCAGACAGACTAATTATTTATAATTGGAAATGTGTCGTGACTCGTGCCTGATCAGGACATCATTTTCTTTTCTTATCAGTATTTGTGGTCTTGTTTTCCAGTAGAAATATCTAAACATCCTTAAAACAAGATATATTTTCATTTTTAAAGGGTTAAAGGGTTAGTTTTATATATATATTTACAAACCTTTATGTTAGATGCGATTAATCACGATTAATCATTTTGACAGCACTAAATAAGATTAAAAAAACTATTTTGCTAATGAGGTAAGCTTAAATTCAAATACTCGATGATATTAAGAAAGTTTTCTTATTTTACTTAATTTTCCAATGATAATTCAAGATAAGTAAATGTATCCTGTTTTAAGGATATTTCGATTTTTTTTTTATTTAAGAAAACCACACATAAATACTGATAATGAATAATTTTGTTTTGCAGAGTATGTGTGGAATTTGTGTTTTTTTTTTTTTATTTACAAAATGTTCTTGTTTCATCATGTTAGGAGGTTTTGATGTAACCTCTTTGAGGGCTCTGTGAATATAAACTTGCCTATGAAGAGATTTAATAATCATATTCATTTATAAGTGAGCATCTATCATGTGGTTTCTGGTGGTTTAGAGCCGGTCTTGACCTCAGCGGGATGTTCATGAGATTCATTCCACTAATGCTGTGTCTACACTGTTGCTTCCAGACGCGGTGTTAGAGGGAGTTCAATCATTGTGAAACGGAGAAATTAGCACTTTAAAGCAAGCGAGCGGTTCGGTCGGTCAGACGTGTGTGTTTATGTGTGTATTTGTGTGTATCAGGGGAAACATCTTCATGACAGTCTTTCACATAACCAATCTGTGCTCTGCCAAATGATGTTCTTCCTCAGTATTTTTGTCTTGTTTTCAAGTACAAATATCTAAACATTCTTAAATCAAGATACATTTACTTGAGAAGCAAAATAATTTAAGAAACTAAGTCGTTTTTTTGGAATAAAAGGGAAAACAAGATTATTTTTTGACCCCATTGGTTGGTATTTTTTCTTGTTGTAAGCAAAAACTCACTTCATTTTCATACATATTTCAGAAAACAAGACTTAAAGTTATTTTGCTTCTTAAGTAAATGTATCTTGAATTTTTCAACATCACTGGCAAGTTGTTTTAAGCATTCTGAGTAAATTTAGTTCGATTTATGCCTAAAAATAGAAGAAAAATACTCAGAAATGCAAGGGAAAATTAAAGTATTGCACATCCTCCATTGTTATTATAATGAGGAATAAAATATAAAAGATATATATTTCTTGTTTTAGGTGCATTTCTAAATATTTGTCTTCTTTTTTAAGTGTAAATCAAACTAAATTTAGTCAGGTTTATGATTAAAACAATTTGCCAATGATTTATCTTGATTTAGGAATTTTCCTACATTATTGGCAAATTGTTTTAAGCATAAACTCACTTCATTTTGACACATTTTTCTGAAATAAAGACTTGATATCTTAAGTAATTTTGCTTCTCAAGTAAATGTATCTTGATTTAAGAATTTTTCTTCATCACTGGCAAATTGTTTTAAGCATTTTGAGTAAATTTAGTTCAATTTATGCTTAAAAAAGAAGATAAATATTTAGAAATGTAATGAGAAATTAAAGTATTACATATCCTCAATTTTTTATTGTATAAAATTCTTGTTTCAAGTAAAAACTGACTTCATTTTGATATAATGAAGTCAGTTTTTGTGTAAAACAAGAAAAAAAAAATCTTAATATGTTGTCATTTTCCTTCTCAAGTAAATGTAGGAAAATTCTTAAATGAAGATACATTTATTTGAGAAGCACAATGATTTAAGATATTACGTTGTTTTCTATAAATGTGTCAAAATGAAGTGTTTTTGCTTAAAACAAGAAAAAAATGTTTTATATTTTGATGATTATGTGCAATACTTCTCTTGCATTTCTAAATATTTTTCTTCTTTTTGTTAGTGTAAATTGAACTAAATTTAGTCAGGTTTATGATTAAAACAATTTGCCAATGATTTATCTTGATTTAAGTATTTTCCTACATAAACTGACTTCATTTTGACACATCACTTAATATCTTCAGTCATTTTGCTTCTCAAGTGAGTGTCTCTTAATTTAAGAATGTTTAGATAACTGTACTAGAAAACAAGACAAAACTACTGAGGAAGAACATCATTTTTTGCAGCATGAGTACAGCCACCAACAGCACACGCCTGCGTCTGCAATGCATTGTGGGACGTTCCACCGAGGTGATCTCCGGACAGTCGTCTCCATGGCAACCACGGCCCTTGCCCAGTTCCGACCTGGCAGCTACAGAACCAAACCTCCGTGGAGACGTTTTCCCGTCACGTGGGCCGAAACGTGGCACAGCTGCTTTTGTGGGGTTATGCAATATGAGCACTGCTGTTTCTTTGCGGATCATTCCGGATGTCAGAGGGGAACAATAAGCGTTTATTTTATGAATGTTGGGAGTGAAAGAGCAATAGGATTTGTTGTGGACACTATGCAGGGAGGATGTGGCTTTAACTTCCTCCTCACAGGGCAGTTCAGGACTCATGAGCCGCCTTGAACTTCTGAGTGGAAGATGACTTTGAATGAGAAAGGATGTAGACCATGAAGGTGTTTTTGAGATGATTTTGATGTCTTGTGCATCCTCCAAACTCACTTCCCCCGCAACTTCACCCAGAGACAATGAGTTCCTCTTGACTTTTCCTACATGTATATGCATTTCTGTCTGACAAAGGAACATATAAAGAACAAAACTGAGCATAGATGAATATTCTCTAGTGCCATTTTGTAATAAAAGGGGTTAAATCTAACAAAAACGTCCATATTTCACCCCAGGACAACGTTATATTTTGCACATGAATTTGTTTTTATACCATTGTTTTTTTTCATTGTGACACTGATTTCATGAAAATTAAGCACATTTTCCTCTCAAACTCTCAAAGCTTGGATGTTTTGTAATTTTCTTTTAAAAAATACATTAAATAAATACTGTAATACAATATTTTATTCTCATTTAGGGCAGTATGACAATACCATGATGTATACAATCTACATAATATGTCAGAATTTATGTAAAAAATACATTTTTATTTTGTTGCATTGCAATAATAAGCAAAATATCATTTATTTATTTATCATTATTTATTTGTTTACTAGTCAGTTGCATTACATATTGATAATTTGTGGGAAATGTGTTTGTAATTGTCATGAAAATAATGTTTCAGTGCAAAAAAAACAATTCTTGGTCCTAAATATAGACTTTGTTTTCTTTATGCAAAATATAATATCTTTATTTGTGTCATTTTGGGGTGAATTTTGACCTGGACATTTTCTGGACTTACCCTGGAAACGCACATATTGATAATGCAGAATTTTACAACTGTTGCAACTAATTTGTTCTTTAGATAAAGATTATTTGTACATATGTTTGACCAATGACTGATTTACCATCAGTTGAACTGGTGGGGTCTTCATTTGAGACTTTGGGTTTTTGTTGTATATATACACACGCACACACACTCTCTGTCAACCAATACAATGAATTATGTATGAAATATCTGTTTATGAAGTCACTTTTTTAACAAGTAGAATTCAGATGGCATAATTGTTGTACCTCTACATATTGTTGATTGTATGGGAACTTACAAAATAAGTGCACACTCATTCAATACGTGTATGAACTGCGACCCCATGCACTGTGAACTCAACGTGATGTGGGATTCATGCCAATAATAATAATAATAATAAATGTATGATGATCAAAATATAAATATATCTATTTCATGTCAAGTTAGTTACTATGAACCATAACTGAATACATCTGTAAAACGTATATGAATGTATTGTCATGCTTTAATGGACATACAGTATCCAAACAATGCATTTTACTGTAAAGCAATAACATGAAAAAAAATATATAGAAATATATATATGTGAAAAGAATTATTCCTGTACATTTGTCATATCTTTGAGAAAGGAATGTTTAAAATATGTCACAAATTAAATGATGCCATTTATACCTGTTTCATAGTGTTTGTGGCCTGTGCTGTTTTAAATGCAATGCCATGTGAACAATTAAGAAGCAACAGAAGTCAAATGGAGTGATGGTTCAGTGTGTTCATTGCAAACTAGAGCAATTTTTGGTGCATACACTGATGAGTTAGTTAGTGGAGTCAGATGTTTCAGGTCACTAGGGCTGTGTTCCAGTTCGTTTTTTTTATGCCCTTCCCTCACTAACTTTTTTTTTAATTTTTTTTTTTTTTTTATTATGGTTTCGAACATTACAAAGATGACATTAATGATATACAATTTTGTATATAGTATACAACATGCATCAACATTATGTACAATGTCATCTGAACATACAGAAAAAAAAAAAAAAAAAAATAACATTAATTGCAAACAGAAAAAGATAAAGAAAAAAAAATAAGAAGAAAGGAAAAGAAAAAGAGGGTAAGATTAATTTACATTTCAATTAAAGTATACAAATTAAAATCATTACAAATTGAGGATGTTCTTCTTGCTTTCTTATTTACGGAGGATGAAATAGTGTTAAGGTACATTTTAAATTCTTTCAAAAAAACAAGAAAAATCGGTTTGTTGTTAGAGAATTTACATTTATGGATATAGAATTTGCCAAGAAAATAAATTAAATTTATAACAAAACAAGCTTTGTTTTTATTAGAATCAGAATCAAAATGGCCAAAAATAATATCTTTAAAAGTTACAGATATATCTTGTTGGATATTAACTTTAATAAATGTTTCAATATCTTTCCATAGTTGTTCAGTATAGAAACAAGACCAAAATAAATGATAGACAGTTTCTGTGTGAACTTGGCAAAATGAGCATCTTGTATCAATATTGGTTTTATATTTAATCATAAAATATTTAGCAGGGTAAAATTTATTTATTATTTTAAAAGACACTTCTTTTACTTTATTGGTAAGAAAATATTTTTGTTGTAAAGACCAAATCTTTTTCCAATTTAAATTTTTAAATAAATTATTCCAGTAAAAGATTGCAGGAGATATCGAGATAATATCTTCAAGAAATAGATATCTAACTTTCTTGTTTCTATCTTTTTTTTCTGAAAAACATATTTTACCTATAGGAGTATCTATTGGTTCAGGGAAATTAGTGTTTATAGTAGTAGAGTGAGTATAATTCTTAAAAAGCATACAGATTCCTGTTGGTATCGCTCCCATAACTATGGCAAATTCTTTGGGAGTAACTGGTACATTGTATTCTGAAAGAAATTCAGCGTAAGTCATTAGTAAACCTTTGTTGTTAAATAGCTGACAAACTAAAAGTAATCCGTTATTAAACCACTGATCAAAAAATAAAGTTTTGTTTTTGTATAAAATATTTTGATTGTTCCAAATAAAAAATTTATGGGGAGTGAAATTATGTTTATATATTAAAGCCCATGCCAAAAGTGCCTGTTGGTGGAAATTTGAAAGTTTGACAGGAATTTTTGATAAGTTATAGTTGCACATCAATAAAAATCGTATACCTCCAATATATGAAAAAGCTAGTTGAGGGAAGATATTCCAGATGGAATTTTGATTTTTCAAATATCGATGAAGCCAATTTATTTTGAAAGTGTAATTTAAAGAACTAAAATCAATAAAATTTAAGCCACCTTTGTTGTAAGAGTTTAAAATAACAGACTTCTTCATATAATGGCTTTTGTTTTTCCAGACAAAATCTGTTAGAGCTCTATCAATCAATTTACATGTAGGCTTATTTCCCTCACTAACTTCCCTCAGTCTCGTTGACTCGGATGTACGTCATTGCTTACGTTGCACGAGCGCCCACTGCTGGCGGAACCCGTGAAATGGGCTGAACATCCTAAGCCCTTGATCACTTAGAATCTGAGTTGATTTATTATTTACATTTTTTCCCTTACAAAACTGTTTAGTGCAGCATTCTATATGTCTATAGGTGTGTTTGGGTTGTTTTAGATATTAAAAAAAAAAAAATATATATATATATATATATATTTAATAGAGTTGTTTGTGGTGGGGTAAATTAAACGCGATATGCGGTGACGTCACAATCATGTTGCATTGTGGGAAATGGAGCTGCCTAAAGTGCACATCAGAGTAGACTCCCTCCCTCGGTCAAAATCAAGAGAGCGAGGGTCTGTCCCATAGACTGTAAAAAAAAAAAAAGGTCTGTCCATATAAACTTCCCTCGTTCACTTCACGAAGTGGAACGCACTTCAAAATGGCGGCAGGAATTGCCCCGAGGGGAAGTGCTTAGGGAAGTTCGCGAGTGCGTGTCTAAAAGTGGAGTGGAACGCAGCCTAAAGCTGGGTGCACACTGTGCAATTTTGGCCACGATTTGGTCGTCTGAGACAAATTTTGAGAATCCTAAAAGATTCATATAATCCTAGGCAAAAATCTGTAGTCTTTCATCGCTAGTTTGACACGTTTACGATTAATGGCCGTTGCGATCAAATTTTACCTTTGACGAAATTCTGCCAGTGTCAGAAGATTTGACAAACATCAAATTGTGTTTTTCAAGACAAGCCGTGATCAAAATTAACGCTAGAGATTTCTTTGTTAGCCATCATTTCAGTCCCGCGTGTAATGCAGCTCACTGTCACCGAACGTGTGTGGGTTGATGATGTAAAACTCCGGACAAGTTTTCAAGCGCGTGTCCGTCTGACATAAATGACAGCTGAGATCCCACAGTGTGACATGAGGATCATGTTCGTACAGTCTGACGAGCAACAATCGTAAAGGGTAACACTTTAGAATAACGGTCCGTCATTAATAAGTAACTATGCAGGACTAATGAGTAGTACTATAACACTTCAGCTACTACTATTAACTAATATAGAAACAAGCTTAACTAATCAGTAAGTAATATCAAATTTAGAAGATAGTTCCTTATTAGCTAATCAATAATTACCTAATGAGATTAGCATTATTAATAACTATTAACTAACTGACAAATTGTAAAGAACATTATCTTGTGTCTGAGACATAATCAGTCATAATTTTTACTCTGAATACAGTCATAAAATGCATCACTAATTACTCAAGTGTTACCTAGTCACTATGCAGTAACTACTAGTGATCTGGACCATTATTTTAAAGTGAAAAAGATGTTTTTCGCTTTAAAATAATGGTCCAGATCACTAGTACTTCTTGAAGAATGACTAGGGACTTGAGTAATAAGTGATGCATTTTATGACCATGTTCTGAGTAAAAAAGGACAATCTTCAAGAACTACTATTGATCTGGACCATTATTTTAAAAGTGAAAAACATCATTTTCACTTTGAAATAATGGTCCAGATCACTAGTAGTTCCTGCATAGTGACTAGGTAACACTTGAGTAATTAGTGATGCATTTCTGACATTGAGAGTAAAAAAAATATAGCCTAATTGCTCACATCTCAGACACTTTAATGTGATTATTAATTAATTAGTAATTCTTTATAATTTGTCATAGTTACCTATTAGTTCTTAATGATGCCAATCTCATTCTGTAATTACTGATTAGCTATTAAGGAACTATCTTAGTCCTAAATTTGATATTACTTACTGATTAGTTAAGCTTGTTTCTATATTAGTTAATAGTTCAGTATTAAGTATTACCTCGTAAAGGACTATTATAAATCGCACAGTGTGCACCTGGCTTTAAGAGACTTTAAAAACAGTCAGATTGTGTGGTTAGAAGGACGACTTTATTAGGTACACCTGATCAACTGCTCATTTACACAAATATCTAATCAGCCAATCACACGGCAGCAACTCAATGTATTTAGGCATGTAGACATGTTCAAGACGATCTGCTGAAGTTCAAACTGAGCATCAGAATGGAGAAGAAAGGTGATTTAAGTGACTTTGAACATGTCATGGTTGTTGTGTCAGACGGTCTGGTCTGAGTATTTCAGAAACTGCTGATCTACTGGGGTTTTCACACACAACCATCTCTAGGGTTTACAGAAAATGGCCCAAAAAATATCCAGTGAGTGTCAGGTCTGTGGGTGAAAATGCCTTGTTGACGTCAGTAGAGAATGATCAGACTGGTTCAGCTGATAGAAAGACAACAGTAACTCAAATAAGCACTCGTTACAAACAAGGTGAAGAGCATCTCTGAACACACAACACGTCCAACCTTGAAGCAGGTGAGCTACAGCAGCAGAGGACACACTGGTGACACTCCTTTTTCATAAGACCAATAAAAAAAACATTTTTAGTGAATTGTTGGCCTTCTGGAAAGTATGTTCATTTACTGTATATGAAATGAACATACTTTCCAGAAGCCTGACATTTCTGTTTAAAATATCCTTTTTTTTTTATTGATCTTATGAAGTATTCTAATTTATTAAGATAGTGAATTGGTGGGTTTTTGTTAAATGTGAGCCAAAATCATCAGAATTAAAAGAACCAAAGTCTTAAAGTACTTCATTCTGTGTGCATTGAATTTATTTAATACACGAGTTCCACAATTTGAGTTGAATTACTGAAATAAATGAACTTTTCCACGACATTTTAATTTATTGAGATACACCTGTATTGTAAAGTGGTATGTTTTCATTAAAGTCTGCACATGATCCTAAAGCTTCTGCTTGTGTTTTTTCTGACTGATTTTTGTGCAGATGTTTTGTGGGAATCAACCCACCTACTGGTACCAAGACAGCCACAACAAAGGTTGGAGTCAAAAGAAGTGGAAAGGCCTCAGAGAAGAGGAACCACATTAACCCTCATGTGTGTACTCTTCTCAAAAGACTAATGGACTGTTAATGCTGTTAATTTTAATAAATATTTTTCTTACAACAGCTTGGTTTGATTATTTTTTTAACTGTTTATTTTAAAGCATTTACATCAATATAATGGTAAATAATAGAGTACAGTTTACTGTTAAAATAAGTATTTACAGTATTTTCAAAGTATAACGATTACGGCAACATCTTGCCTTTTGGAGCATTTACAGGATTTTATTGGCAACTTTAGTTGCCAGGTAAATACTGTAATTTAGTGCAATTACAAAGAAATACTGTAATGTATACTACAAGTTCAATTTTATAATCCTGTAAAAAAAAAAAAAAAAATACTGTATTCCACAAACAACAATATACTGTAAATTGCTTAACAGTATTATACTGTAATCCATTTTACAGCAATTAACAACTATTTTACAGGATTTTATTGGCAACTTTTTTTGCCAGTAAATTCTACAGTACATTTTTTACAGTGTACAGTTCACACTGGCTCAGCAAAACTGGACAATAGAAGATTGGAAAAACGTTTCCTGGTCTGATGAGTCTTGATTTCTGCTGGACATTCAGATGGAAGGCTCAGAATTTGGCATAAACAACATGGAAGTGAAGTGACGTGTGGCCAAGTACGGTGTCCCATACTCAGAATTTGTGCTCTGCATTTCACCCATCCAAGTGCACACACATAGCACTGAGTATTGAACACACACACACACACACACACACACACATCCGGAGCAGTGGGCAGCCGTTTTTGCTGCGGCGCCAGGGAGCGATTGGGGGTTTGGTGTCTTGCTTAAGGGCACCTCAATTGTGGGTAATAAGAGTGGAAGAGAGCGCTGTTCATTCACTCCCCCCACCTACATTTCCTGCTGGTACTGAGACTCAAACCTGCAAACTTTGGGTTACAAGTCCAACTCTCTAACCATTAGGCTGCAGGGGTTAAACAGAGGGGTTTCCACTTCTGATGCTAGTAATCCTGAAGACCTTGATTAGCTTGGTCAGGTGTGTTTGATTAGGGTTGGTGCAAAACTGCAGGAAAGTGGACCTCAAGGGCCAGAGTTGTGAACCCTTGCACTATATACATAACTAGAAGAATAACAAAGTTCAGTAAATGGTAGATCAGGGCTGTCTAAACTCGGTCCTGGAGGGCCACTCTCCTGCAGAGTTTAGCTTCAACTCTCCTCAACACACCTGCCTGGAAGTTTCTGTGATTAATTGAGGATGGAGCTAAACTTTGCAGGGCAGTGGCCCTTCAGGAGTCCTTCAGTCAGTCATACTTCACTGACTGACTTACTGAACGACAAGTTCAATTTCATTCCATCATTACATGCAGTGCAAAGCATCAGCACAAAGAAATAAGCAAAGATATATTCTCTCTTCACATGCATTCATCACCTGGTTCTTTGTGTTAATGCATTTAAATTAAGTAGGCATACCCAATTTAATATTAGGACATTGAAACCCAAAAAAAGATGTGAAATAAAAGAGAACAAATACATTTCCCCCCTCATAACCTCTTAAATGATTGTATTCGATAACCAGCAGGTGGCAGACTAACACCACTGTTTGATTTCCAGAGATTTCGCAGTAACAAATCATTGTATATTCAGTAGCCACAGAAGACATTTGTACTTTTAATGTCTCCGTGTTTCTGCGTTAGATACATAACCAAACCAAGTGACATTTGTTTTAAATAATGAAAACACAGAGAAAACCTCCTGCAGCATTTTAGCACTGTTGAGACTTGGTTTTGATGATGTATTTATCTAATATGCAAGAACATTCAGACATTTAAAAGTGTATCTGTGTTTTGGGGTCACATTACATGTGTGACAAAGAATGAATACAATGGGATCAAATCTAAGTTTATTAATCAATCTGTTTATTCTTGTAAAAGCCTTTAGCTATAAACCTTTTTTAAAATCTCCTGTGAGCCACCACATTATCATCTGAGCTTTAAAACTGAATGCGTATTTGTGTGTGAGCGATATAAACCATCTGCAACAGCTAAACTCCCTCATATTTCAGGTAAAACCTCTTATTAAGGGGGCAATTCACCACCTGTCAGTGTTGGAGCATTTGCTCCATAATTACACCAGTTTGACTGGTAAAGCTGCGATTCTGCTCTACCAGTCAAGCGGATATAACAGCCTGCTAGGTTAACTCTATCAGGGCTTTTTCAGCATTGACCTGCCTTTAGCTAAATGACTGTAATTTTCATAACTGCATATACACTGCATTTTATTTTATTTTATTTATTTATTTACAGACATAAAGATCACATTCAAACAGACTTGTTTTCATTCATTCATATGCAGAAGTACGAATGAGAGGTGTTTCAGAGTGGACTGTGATTAAAGATAACAGTTTAAAGATATCTTCACCCATCTGAGCTCAAGACAAACTATTCCACTTGATTCGGAGTAATGAGACTAGGGGTTTGGTGCTGATAAGAGGATCTCTTGGTCTCTTTCTCCCTAATGAGCCTTTGTACAGACCGTCTAATGAGCAGGACAGTGCGTGTGCCTTTCATGTTTGTTTGTGGTTATCAAGTCACCAAACTATATTTCTCAATTAGATTTCTATCCATTAGTCAAGGCTTTGTTGAATTCCACCCGTTAGTCAAGGCTTATACACACACACATATATATATAGATACATACACCGATCAGGCATAACATTATGACCACCTTCCTAATATTGTGTTGGTCCACATTTAAAGCCCTGACCCGTCGAGGCATGGACTCCACTAGACCCCTGAAGGTGTGCTGTGGTATCTGGCACCAAGATGTTAGCAGCAGATCCTTTAAGTCCTGTAAGTTGCGAGGTGGAGCCTCCATGGATCGGACTTGTTTGTTCAGCACATCCCACAGATGCTCGATTGGATTGAGATCTGGGGAATTTGGAGGCCAAGTCAACACCTCAAACTCGTTGTTGTGCTCCTCAAACCATTCCTGAACCATTTTTGCTTTGTGTCAGGGCGCATTATCCTGCTGAAAGAGGCCACAGCCACCAGGGAATACCATTTCCATGAAAGGGTGTACATGGTCTGCAGCAATGCTTAGGTAGGTGGTACGTGTCAAAGTAACATCCACATGGATGGCAGGACCCAAGGTTTCTCAGCAGAACATTGCCCAAAGCATCACACTGCCTCCGCCGGCTTGCCTTCTTCCCATAGTGCATCCTCGTGCCATGTGTTCCCCAGGTAAGAGACGCACACGCACCCGGCCATCCACGTGATGTAAAAGAAAACGTGATTCATCAGACCAGGCCACCTTCTTCCATTGCTCCGTGGTCCAGTTCTGATGCTCACGTGCCCACTGTTGGCTCTTTCGGCGGTGGACAGGGGTCAGCATGGGCACCCTGACTGGTCAGCCCCATACGCAACAAACTGTGATATATTCTGACACCTTTCTATCAGAACCAGCATTAACTTCTTGAGCAATTTGAGCTACAGTAGCTCGTCTGTTGGATCGCACCACACGGGCCAGCCTTCGCTCCCCACATGCATCAATGAGCCTTGGCCGCCCATGACCCTGTCGCCGGTTCACCACTGTTCCTTCCTTGGACCACTTTTGATAGATACTGACCACTGCAGACCGGGAACACCCCACAAGAGCTGCAGTTTTGGAGATGCTCCTACCCAGTCGTCTAGCCATCACAATTTGGCCCTTGTGAAACTCTCTCAAATCCTTACACTTGCCCATTTTTCCTATTATTATTCCTATTATTATTATTTTATCGTGAATAAAACACAGCTATTGACCAATCAGAATCAAGGACAGGAACTAACCGTTTTAACTTATATATATATATATATATGGGTCGCCACTTGATGTGTGCAGTGTGCAATGCAATACTGAAACAAAGCGTTTTTCAAAAAAATTACAAAATAGTATTGCATGTTTGCAAGACAATTTGTCTTCATTAGCACAATCTAATTAAACTTTGTCCTTCTAAGAGCAAGCTGCATTCCAAACAAAGCCTGCCAGCACACAAGACGCATCTCAATTCAATTAGAGTTTAAACGTACCTGTCATGGTAGACTTCCCAAATGAACCATTTGCAATTCTGGATTAGTTCCATAAGATGCCTTGAAACCTGAAAATGGCAGAATTCCCCATCTCAAAAATGATCACAAAATTGTTTAACCTTTGACTGCTGAAGTTAACAAATCATGATTGGCAGATTCTGAGCTTTCCTGAGTGCTCTAATGGAAGCTTGTAGATGTTTCCTATGATGGAGTTCATGAGCATTAGTGTTGGAGGACGCCCAAGTCACACATTTACGGGCAAGCATGTGATTGCAGCAAGCCGCACCTTCATTTTCTGACATTATAAATCTGCCTCGGTGTTATTAATGCAAATTGCTTTTTTGATAATGTGCTGCATCATTGTATTAAAATTCATAACATACAAGAAAATGAGAAATATTGCCAGTAACCTGGAAGCCTGAATGCTCAAGGTTCCCGCACCTTTTAACAAATGAATTTCTGTGACTTTTCCAGTCATTCATGATTACTGGATAGACCCTTTTCACATTTCCGGGTTTCTCAGAAGTGGAAGTCGTCATAGTTGGGTAAACTTTTAAAGCGGTGAATGAGAGACTTAATTAAATATATTTTTTGTGTTTCCATTTGCGCAAATAGCAAAAGAAAAACTCCACAATAGAGTTTTCACAACTTCCAAAATGAGGGAAAAAAATAGTGATTTTTACAGTCACTCCCAAAGCCGCTGTATTAGAAAAACCCTCACAGCAGCATTAAAAGGTTAGTTCACCCAAAAATGAAAATTCTGTCATTAATTACTCATCCTCATGTCGTTCCACACCTTCGTTCATCTTCGGAACACAAATTAAGATATTTTTCATAAAATCCAATGGCTCAGAGAGGCCTGCATTGACAGCAAATCAATTAACACTTTCAATGCCAAGAAAGCTACTAAAGATATATTTAAAACAGTTCATGTGACTACAGTGGTTCAATCTTAATGTTATGAAGCGACGAGAATACTTTTTGTGCGACAAAATAATGACTTTATTCAACAATATCTAGTGATGGGCGATTTTAAAACACTGCTTCATGAAGCTTCAAAGCTTTATGAATCTTTTGTTTCGAATCAGTGGTTCGGAGCGCGTATCATGCTCCGAAATTTCAATGGTTCACCACTGGGGGGCGTGACTTTGGCAGATTGATACACGCTCCGAACCACTGATTCGAAACAAAGGATTCGTTAAGCTTCGAAGCTTCATGAAGCAGTGTGTTGAAATCGCCCATCACTAGATATTGTTGAATAAAGCTGTTATTTGTTTTTTTGGCGCACAAAAAGTATTCTCGTCGCTTCATAACATTAAGGTTGAACCACTGTAGTCACATGAACTGTTTTAACAGTCTTTCTGGGCATTGGAAGTGTTAATTATCGTGCTGTCAATGCAGGCCTCTCTGAGCCATCGGATTTTATGAAAAATATCTTAATTTGTGTTCCGAAGATGAACGAAGGTCTTACGGGTGTGGAACGACATGAGGGTGAGTAATTAATGACAGAATTTTCATTTTTGGGTGAACTAACCCTTTAAGTAGTTTTTTGTAATTTGATGCAAAGGTAATATAATACCAAGTATAGTGTTATAAATGTACATACATTTAAAAAAAATTAAAATAAAAAAATACTTTGCAGGATTTACGATATCGATGACCGTTAAACGCGTCATCACAGTCTGTGAAAAGGGTCTATTAGGATTTTAAAGGGGCTGTACGTAGAATTCAGAAACTCTTGTTATTAGCGACATCTGTGGCTGTTAAGTGAACTGCAGCCACATCTTACTGCTCGTGCTCGCATTCGTGCACACGTAACGTACACTGAACGTGATCCAAGGCCTCAATATACTAACGGCGGAGTTCTTTTTTGTTCCTTGCTTGGGAGTAAAAAGAGGCTGAAAATACATGCAGCGATACTGTTAACGAACATCCCGACGCCGTCCACGCTGCTCAGGACGACGGTTAGATGAATATGTAAATTATCTGCTGCGCGCTTTCCAATCAGTATCAAAATAAACACACAACAAAAATGTCAGTGGTGAGAAAACGGCAGTTAGGAAAACATCTGATCATAGCGATGTGGATATGTTTGGACCTGCTCTGCAATTCACCATCATCATGTCAACAGATGAGGTAATTAAAATTACGCTGTTATGATAGTTTGATTATCTAACTATCTGAGATTATAGACTATTGATCTGGCTGTGTGAGAATAGATTGGATTATTGGAATCGATGGTTCCATGAAGAAACTTTAACATCCATGGAAACTTTTCCATGCACAAAAAATTACCTTTTTAGGTAACTGACTTTACGCGCGCTCCCGTAAACGTTATCCTTTTGATTTTCCCGGGAAAAACGTCCCGAGTCCTTCACATTAGGCTCTCATCGACAAGTTTCGTTACAAGCTGTTCACACATTGGCAATAAAAAAGCGATTAATAGGCCTACATGAAAATTCTTACTTATAGCCCCTTTAAAATCATAGTTTTGCAATAAATTATAACTTTAAATTTAGGAAAATATAAATTGTCTATAGAAATGTCCTTTTTAGTCATTACTTTCTTGGTTAGTTTACAACTTTATTAATCCCACAGGGGGCAATATTTTATGCATATATTCATATGATATAATTAACTATGGCTTGGCAATCACAAATGTTAAATTCCCTGATATTTTCAGGTTTTCTTTGCCAGTGGTAACCAATAAAATAGGCCTACTTATCTTTTCATATTTATAAAAAGTTTAATCTATTAAAACACACTTAACCACCAATTTCATATCTTGCATCATGCGTTTTAACCTATTAGACTCTTTAAAATGGCAACCATGAATAGGCCGTAAGTTTGAATAGCCTATATAACTTTGGCATGTGAAAGTACTTATGATGCACCGAGAATACTTTTTTATAATGAATTATATATACAGGCCTCAAGTCTAGTGTTGCCATCTTTCTCTCTTTGTCATTTTCTCGAGCACTAAACACACATTTGAAGGCTTTGGGACCCTTTGACTGGTTTTAGAGTGAGGCTGAATCTTTAATGTTGTAAAGCAAATCTAAGAGTGCCTGAGGGGGTGCTGACATCTGAACGTGGTTTATTGATGCATTTCGAATGAAAGATGATGTTCCTCCATCTCTTTGCTATTCATGCAATGTGAATGACAGTAAGTGCGTCTCTTAGCGTTTTGCACAAGATCAATTCCACTTCATTTGATGTTTTATAATAGAAGATCCTTAATATTTGCACACTCAGATTTACATATTTCTATATCACTCTTTGCATTTACAGTATGTGCAGATATGTGCTTAAATATTTTGGCAAACATCCACTCTGCTGAATTATAGATCACAGTGTAATGCTGCAGGGCTGAAGGTTAAGGCTGAATCTTTAATGCTTATCAAAGAAAATAAGATAAAATGTTTTTGCGCAGTAATATATGTAGCTGTGAGCACTGCATCCATGTTTCACAGACACACAGGATTTTTACATGTTTGGGAGTCAGAGGAGGTTTCTGGAATATAATACTACAGACTATTCATCATGTTGTCTGATGTTAATTACACTTATGGTGTTCCAACCATGGAATTTTTTCCTATTAGATTTTCTGTCATCCAATAACAAACAAACAAATCAATCAATAAATAAATATTTTTTAATTTTTAGGTAAACTAACATTTTGAAACTTGAAAATTGGTGAAAAACACTTTCTCCTTAAATTAAATAAAATTCTGCTTATGTCATGAATTATAATATATGCAACACTTCACTGTAAAAATTATTTTTTTGTATTTGTAAATAAAACAGATTATTGGAGTATGTTTTACCAGAAAATACTATTTAAGTCTTTTTACTTCAAAAAATTCATGCTTATTTCAATGTGTTACTTGCTGTATGTGAAATTTACTAGCAATTTCTGAATGAAAAATGTTTCAGAGTAAATCCACTCCAAATTATTTTCAGTGCTGGAACTCATTTGTGTATCATACTGTAATTATTAGTTACATTAATAGAAACACTATATTATTAATTGCAATAACTGATGAACATATTTATTAAATTGCAATTAGGAAATGCATTATTGCAGTTCCACTGTGGTACAGAAGAGCCATAAGGAAACATTAATATTTTCTAATTTTTCAGTAAAACAATGCTAGATATTATCTGTGGAATATGTTTTACAGTATTTATACTATTTACGCCCCTTAAGTGTTCTGTGTCGCTCATCCTGACCCCCTTAAGTTGAAACTATATTTAATTTGTACTTGTACATTTATCTAAGTGCTGAATGCAATTAAATGAGTATAGTGCAATTTCAGGGGCACTTCTAGTGCATGAATATCCCTGGTACGATTCATAAAAACATGAAATAACAATGCACTTCATCTTGTGTTTTATTCTAAACAGTATTAAAGTGAATCAAATGGTATGTTGCCATATGATACATTGTACTGTAAAAGAATATTCAAGCTGTCAGATGGTGGGTGGACGCTAAAGTAGAGAAAATCTCAAAAAGCACAATACGCAGTGGAGTGAGTCAACACCACCCGAGACCGCCCACCATATGCAGGTGGCAATAAATTAATGTTGTTGAAATGGAATATATCAGGTTGCTACATATGCTGAATAAATCAGACGTGGATAGTAAATGGTTTTCGCATTCGCATTGCGTACAGGGTTTCCAGGCCTTAGTGTTTTAGGAATCAGTTTCACGCTGTGTGGCTCTAGAAAGGTGAGTCCCTGCTGATGGTGGCCATGCGTAATTTATTTCATTTTCCCAGATGCCATTTACCCTCCCATCCGCTTCCGAAGACACGGTGTGTTTACTCAAACATTAGAGGAACTGATTTAAACAAGGGCTGAAATAGAAATGCTGTGATTGTCTGTTCGCGTGGACAAAAAGAGCACTGCAAAAAATGATTTTCTTACTCAGTATTTTTGTCTTGTTTTCTAGTACAAATATCTAAACATTCTTAAATCAAGATACATTTGCTTGAGAAGCAAAATGACAAGATATTGATCTTGTTTTCTGAAAAAATATATCAAAATGAAGTGAGTTTATGCTTAAAACAAGAAAAAATATGTCAGTGGGGTCAGAAAAATCAATTTAAAGGGAAAACAAGGTGGTTTTTCTGACCCCATTGGCAGATATTTTTTTCTTGTTTTAAGCAAAAATCCTTAATTTTGATACATTTTTCAGATAACAAAAATGTTGTCTTTTTGCTTCTTCACCAAATGTATCTTGAGGTTTTGTTAGCATAAAAACCCTTTAAGCAATAGCAAAAACATTTTTTTCTTAATTTTTTTTATTAAACACAGCTGAGTCCTCAAACAAAAATGTAAAAAAGCAAGTACACAAGTGGTGTAGATATATAATAATAATAATAATGGTAACAGTAATAATAATCCATATACCAATCAATTGGAAGTGCATTCACTGACTTATTTCCTAAGAAATTCCATATAGTCATCGGATACAAATTTCTTACTTTCTTACTCATTCTCATTTCTTTAATGTCATTAACACATCATAAAACACAAGAGCAAACACATACTGCAGGCATGTAGGACTACTCCCCAACATTTGGTCATAATCATCAACCTCACCTATCTAGTTCCCTCAATCTTACACTCTAGTTCCATCATTCTGTACTGGCAAGAGAGGCAAATATCTGATGCATCTACAACAGGAAGTCAGACACATAAAAGTGGATGTGGGAGCAAGAGTTTGGTCTCAAACGGGAAAAGTATTTTGTACCACAGTCACTCCACTACTGTACAGAAAGAAAACAACACTTTTTCATTGCTAACTGTGGAGAAGATGGAGGAGAACGAATTATAAAACACTGAATGTTTTCCTTTGAACAACACAGCTCAAAATTGTCTGATTTACCTCAGTCAAGAACAGGACGGAGCACCTTATAATGCTGAAATGTTGTACCGAAGTACCCCAAAACAGTTCATATCTGTTGGTTTGAATGCTCCTTGTTGGCTCCAAGTACAATTACTTCAAACAAAGGACTTTTTGATTCCTTGGTCATGTATCCATAATCTCACGTGCTGGAGTGGGTTCATGTGGGAGGCTCGTAGCATTTGGAAGAGCTTGTCCGTGTCCCACAGAGTTCTGCTGGACTTCCATGGGAATTCCTGTTGCGTTCTCTCGATTTGGGAATTCTCGCGACTGTTTCCGGTATTCTAGAAAGGTGCACGCCTTGGTTGCGATGGCCACCACGTTCTTGCCGACGAAGATCGTGGAAACCCGGCTGTCCTGGAATAGCACCATGTTGACGCCACGTATGAGGATGGTGACGATGTTGATGGTGACTAGACTGAGAAGAGGATAGAGCATCATCTTCTGGGGAGACACGTGGTCACCCTGCACGCTGATCTCGCTCAGGGACACGCAGGGAAGAATCAGAAGCAAAATGTAGCAGTAGAAGAACATCAAACCTTCAGCCCAAATGGGCAGACCCGTCCGCTGTGGCTCCCAAAGGTTTGCCTGCATATCCAGCAGGTCCAGCAAGTCCAAAGCCACCCAGAAGAGCCGACCCCTCATGTCCTCCTTCCTCCTAAAGGTACGGACGTATTCCATGCTGTCCAGAGCCACCAGAACCAGGTAGAGGCCTGGCACACAAATAGACAGCAATAAAGTCAAAGCTTTCCGGGCGACAGTCTCCAGACTCTTTCGGTCAGCCTTACAATTCTGGAAGACAAAGTAAAGCTTGATCTCCAACACAAAGATGTAGAGGAACCACAGGATCATGGCGTATCCCCGTCGAGCTGTCCGCACTTCTGCTCCAACCCAAACCGCCACATAGCGGAGGACGATAAGAAAGCAGACGTCCCCGACCAGGACAATTATGCAGACGCCGATCTTTCGTGGGCCCTGGTTCTGCTCCACCAGGTAGGCGTCCATGAAGGCCATGCTGGTCATGATCACAAAGGTGGTAAGACACACATGCCGCTTGTCCGGTGGTGGCAACACCATGCTGAGGGCCACCACCACATGCAATCACTCACAGCAATGTCGTCCACTCCGTTGCACTTGGGTTTGAAGGACTCTTGAAGTTACAGGTCAAGCTTTGCTGGGCTGGTTCTAGTTGCTTTTTCATCCCAGTTCGCTGAAATTTGAAGGCATTTGTGTTTCCAATATTTCATAACCTTGACTCAGGAAAAAAGTGAAAGGAACTTATTCTACTAAAAAACCAATGGCTCCCAAATTACAGTTTGACTCCCTGCTTTGTAAGGGCCATATTGACTGTAAATTTGAAGCAGTGTTAAATGACACAAAGTTCCAAAGTGCAGGATTACTTTGCAATGGAAATGCAACTCTTAAAGACTGAAGAGACCTTGCTGTGCTGTTTGGAGTGGCTGCTTTTTCATCTCAGTTCGGTGTACCTTGAAGGCATTTGCATATCCAATATCATAAACTTGACCCAGGAACAAAGTGAAAAGGACTTATTCTACAAAAGGCCAATTGCTCCAGACTGACAGTTTGATTCACACTGCTTTGCTAGGGTCGTATTAATTGTAAATCTGAAGAAGCAGTGTTAAATGATACAAAGTTCCAAAAAAGTCCAATGTAGGATTACTTTGCCATGGAAATGCAACTCCTGAAGACTGAAGAGACCTGGTTTCACAATCTTGGTCTTCTACCACCACATGCACTCACTCACAGCAATGGCATCTGCTCCGTTACACTTGGGTTCGAAGGATTCTCAGAGTTGCAGGACAAGTTTTGCTGGGCTGGTTGGATCAGCTGCTTTTTCGTCCCAGTTTGGTGAACTTTGAAGGTGTTTTCATTTCCAATATTTCGTAACCTTGACCCAGGACAAAAAGTAAAAAGAACTTATTCTACTAAAAATCCAATGGCTCCCAAATGACAGTTTGACTCACTGCTTTGTAAGGGTCATACTGACTGTAAATTTGAAGCAGTGTTAAATGACACCCCAAAAAAAGTCCAATGCAGGATTACTTTGCAATGGAAAAGCAACACTTAAATACTGAAGAGACCTTGTTTCAAGGTTTGCTGTGCTGTTTGGAGTGGCTTCTTTTTTATCCCAGTTTGGTGAACTTTGAAGGCATTTGCATGTCCAATATCATAAACTTGACCCCAAAGAACAAAGTGAAAAGAACTTATTCTACAAAAACCAATTGCTCCAGACTGACAGTTTGATTCACACTGCTTTGCAAGGGTTGTATTGATTGTAAATCCGAAGAAGCAGTGTTAAATGATACAAAGTTCCAAAAAAGGTTCAGAGCAGGATTACTTTGCAATGGAAATGCAACTCTTAAAGACCGAAGAGACCTGAATTCACAATCTTGGTCTTGGCAGATGATTCTTCTCTGACACACTAAATGGAAGAGAAATCTGCCCATTAATCAGCGGGGTTGTATTGATCCTGCTAGACCGCACGCCTGCCCGACCTCAGCATTCTCAATGAGACGCCATAACTTTCCTCTTTCACGGTCATGCAGTTGGAAGGTGATGTGAGGATACATGGGCTTTCCCGGAAGCTTTGCATGCATTTGCTGGATTGTGAGTTGGCTGTTTTTCTTGTAACATGAAGGGAACTTTGAGGTGCGCTTTGAGAAAATGGGAGTGCAGGAACTGATTGTTCAGACTGTAAATGCTCAACAATTACCGAGTCAGAGTTTAACGTCTAAGCACAGTTGTGGTAGGTCGTTTTTCTTGTAACAGCAAGGTAACTTTGAGAAAATGCAGGCCAGGAACCGAATGTTCAGACTGTAGATACTCCGCAATTACCAAGCAACATTTGTTTGTGTCTGCCAATGGAAGATTGACTCTTGAGGGCTGGTGGTCTCTATCCATAGATCATTCAGACACAGGGTCAGTGGCTCCAGGGGCACCACATCTGTCTATGGCTCCCCCAGGGGGAATCTCTTTTACTGGGCTTCAGTTTCATCCTCGCCTGCTCTTCTGACACAACCTAGAAAGAGAGAGGGAAGAAGAGCTGTCAGCACAAAGTGGATAATAAATCACGGCTCACTGCTAGGAGCCAACAGCACATCCGGTCCTGCCATTGTGTCAGCATCATTTAAAGACATGTGATAACAACATTGTGGAAATACACTGTTACATGGCCACTTATTCATTTGCACTTTTTTATTAATACAGGGGATGCTCACAGAACTGTATAATCCAGTGCAACAATCCCTGACAATATTCCAGCATTGATTTTTAGCTTAAATGTAGGAGGGGGGAGAGAGGACTGTGAGAGGAAAAAGCTGGAAGGGTTTTTGAGAATCCACTCAAACCTTTTTTTTTTCCTCCATATACATAGTTTTTGAGGATAGAATGATACAGATTTTATAATTTGTTCTTTATTTAATATGTCATAAATGCATGCCATTTTTTTATATGTACATGACATGTCTTTGATCTTTGATACTTATCTAATCGCAGATAAATATTTCATTGCTCAAAACTGCTCTTTCATCTTTTAGCAGACATAACTGAGCTCTCAGTAATGTTTCTTTTAAGTATCAACTTTTCTTTGATGTTTCTCATATAATTCCTTAGAAAAAAAAAGTAAATAAATAACTACATACAATAGTAGTACAGAGTAGGGGTATAACAATATATTGTGTCACAATATATTGCAATACAAAAATACAACATTATGTATTGTGGATAGTGACAATATGTATTGTGTATAGCTCACCCAAAATGAAAATTACTGTGTGAGGAAAAAAAATTCAAGTTTACAGAGTTTTAGTTGTCAGTACTACAATAAATTACTATATATAATGTTGAATATAATGTATAATAATGCGATGGAGGAATATTTGTGGGTCCTGGTAATGCAAAATGTCTTATGTTACCAGTAAAATAATGTCCTACATTATTTTAAATATATCTAGTCAGTGACAGAGTGCAAACATATTTGTCAAAAATCTGTGTTTCAGTGTCAGAATCATGAATATTTTTATTCTGGTGTCACCATTGTCCTGTGCATTGGGTTACCAGCACCAAATCCAATAAGTGTATTCATTTCCACTCCCAATGTAATACCAAATTTAGCATTTTAATCAACAGTACATTTTTTGCTTTTACCATGTCTTGGAGTATCGCAATAATATCATATCGTGAGTTCAGTATCGTGATATGTATCGAATCGTGACGTGAGGGTATCGTTACACCCCTAGTACAGAGCTATAAAATGAATGTGGATAGCAGCTCAGATCATTTGATCTTTGATGAGAAATGATTGAGTTCATATTGAGCCCTGATATTTGATTGCAAACTTTGGTATCTTGGCAAAACCAGATACTGTTTAAAATTGTAGAATAGCGGTGTCTTTTTTCTCAGAACCAAAAGACTTCAGTAAGACTTCATTTGTGATTTTTCTTTTCTGTTGGAGCTTTAAAAATCACTTCCTTCAACAGTAATTAAATCTTGAATCTAAGAAACACACTCTTAAAATGATCCACAAGACACCAAGTTAACACAAAAACAAAACAATTAAGATAATGTTCCTTTTCAAGGCTGATGTTAAAACAAATACTGTCGAGCCAAGAATGATGTAATTTCTAATCATGTGTTTGATGGATTTATGCAGGTCAATAAACGTCCATCATTAATAATTCAAGCTGATAGACTGTGCAACTGTGTTTGGAGATCCATTTAGACTGACCTGTTTAATATTCACACACCGAGCCGCTGGCGTTTGTCTGATAGCCAAGGTCGCAGGAGTGCTAATCAACACACCGGGCTGACATTTCACAAAAATTAAGCACAGATAATGAAAACTCGACACAACACACAGCTAGCAAAATCTCATCCGCCTGTCTCATTCTGGATTAATATATCATTCGGAAAAATGGAAGAAAAAACTACAACAAAAAAACAGTTGAACTAAAATCAGGTAATTGGAGTGTGTTTTTAATGCGGACCATCAGGAGATGAGTTTAGCTTTCTGTCATGTCCAACACAATCTTATTAGTATTTGGCAGAGTACACAGATAGCAGACATAGATCTCATTTCTATGCTTGTCAGCTCAGAACGGGGGCAGATTTAAATCAATGTAATAGTCCTCAGAATGATGCATTAGTGATCACCTTGGGCTCCTACTACACTATCTGTAGATACGTCAGTCCGAACCAGCATCAAAACACGATTATGCCACTTGAATAAGAAAAACACTGAAAGTGCTGTATTTTTTTCCTGTATCTGCTTTGTTATTTTGGAGAAATATTAATCTCTAGTTTTGTTTCAATCAAGTTTACAAATAATTACATGTAAAAACGTGACATTAGTTATGCATTAGGCCTGTCGTGATGATCGATTAGTTGTCTGATCATGGTTATTCGATCATTTGCAATAACTGCAGTTTAAATTTCAGTCACATTTTGCCCAAAAATATAAAAAAACACTATTGTAAAGTACATAGATAGTCAACAACATAGTCAAAGGTCTTCCTTCATACGAAATAAAGGTTTGTGGGTTTAATCAGACTGCATTATATATTATATTATATTATATTATATTATATTATATTATATTTCACAGCATTAAAGTAAATCATGTGGGCCTATTTTATCATTTTCTTATTATATTATATATGATTCCATATAAAAAAACATAACATATTAGGCTTACACTGTAAGTGATGTGAAAAAAACAAAAAAAAACAGAATTAAATCGTTATTTGCAATTATTGCAGTCATGATCGTGGCAGGCCTAGTAAGCATACTGTAATTTTTAATAATTTTTAATTATTTTCAGTAAAGCAAATGCTACTTATATGTATAAATGTACAATTTTACAGTAAAATATTTTAACTACAAATTCGCATTTAAATGACATTATTTTATAATACAGCAATGAGAACTTAAATGGTGCTTAAAATAGGCTTAATTTTGTTTTATGCAAAATATAATTTCATACTTTTTATTTTAATTTTGAGGCGAAACATGTCAGACGTGTTCTAGACAGCTTGTGACAGACTCACCCCAACTTACATACAGATAGAAATTAATTCATAAAAATAAACCTTCGTTTTCTTTCCAAAAGGGTCTTTCACAAACAGTCAGCCTCTGTTTGTGAAAGACCCTTTTGGAAAGAAAACTCACAAATTAGATCTCTTTTACCTCTAGAGTTTCAGTAGAGATCTCAACAAAGTCTGTAATCAAAAGTCTCAAGATCTCAATATAAACTCAACCCATTTCTCATCAAACAATACGTTGCCATCCATATTAATTTTATATATTTATACTGTCAATCAACAACTGACTCATCTGTGTCTACTTTTATTTCGGCAAAGGAATTTTAAAAGAAACATCTGTGACAAAGTTGATGCCAAAACCCTTGCAGACGGATGTAACAAACCAACCGACAGCAAAGCAGACAAATGTTCCAAATGTTCAGACTTTGCTGCGTGAATTTTAATGTCCCTTCAATATAACTTCCTTCGATGTGAAGACAAGATTATATTGAGCACATCTGTTCTCAGACACAAACTGTTTCACAGACGAAATCTTTAACGTTGCCTGAATTAAAACAATGAATTATGAAATACATCCTCTTTCAAGGCCCCAATGCATAATGAAAAAGTCTGCAATATTCATTAAGATATGTAATTCAAAGAAACGCACTTTGCCACTTGTCATTTTCTAAAGCCTATCGAGTAGCGGTTTAAAGGGGGGGTATAATGCTATTTCATGCATTCTGACTTATTTACACTGTTAAAGAGTTGGATTCTCATGCCCATCAACGCGCTTCGTTCGGGTTACGGAAGCCGAGGGATTTTTCAACAGTGGCTGTGTCCCAATTCAGGGGCTGCACCCTTCGAAGGACGTATTTGAAGGCTGCATTCATCATGGAGGCAGTCTCATTTAAAAAAAATAACCGTTAGATTGCAAAGTAATAAAGAAATTACAGTATTTTACACCTCACAATGAATATTAGTCAATTTTATTACAGTTACTTTTCTTAAATAAGACATCCTTGATGACGTATGCAGCCTTCAAATGCGACCTCCGGAGGACGCAGCCTCCGAAATGAGACGCAGCTCCTGTCACCAAAGGAGTGTTTTTGGTTGTGAGGGAAAGATTACCTTTTTCAGCTTCCCAAAGAACCCAGCGTTAAGGGAACAGTGGATGAAGTTTGTTTTTCTGAGTTGCGCACGTATGTTTGTTTGTTCCCGGAATTTCGGTGATGAATGCTTTGTAAAAAAGTCCCAGTTTGTCGCTGGATTTGCTGATCACGGGCGGTGAGTAACCGCATCAAATGTCTGTGTTTTGTTGGCAATCGGCGCGCAAGTGCATTAAATGTAAAAAACACAAAGGTTTTTGTTCCCTTTTTATTTATAATGATGTCGCAGCTTGCAGACAATCTCTACGCAAAAACTGCACACGCTCGTGACTCTTTAGCTCTGCCAACGGCAGGCACGCCTCCAGGAGCTCGGCTTTTTTCGGAAATACTCGGTACAGCGTATCTATCTTTTATAAATGTGATAAAACTAAAGACTTTTCGGAGATATGAAGGATGCAATAGTACTCTACAGGTACTCAAGATTAACATGAGATTGGTAGAAACTGTGTGTGTTACCTACCCTTTAAGAAATCTTTGATCAAAGCTGGTTGAAATCACCAGTGCCAGTTCATTTCATGGTGCATAGGCTTTTATCAGTCCACCAGTAAACAAAATCATGTGTACAAGCTCCTGAGGAAGAGCCAAAGTTTTTGAGGTTCATGGCATCAAACATTTGGAAGATATCCAGGAGTTTTATTGGAGACACTTGGTATCAAGTAAACAAGATATTCATGAGCAGAACTGAATATTAGAGATAACAGGGCCGAAACGCAAAAGTGAATTCATGAAAATACATGGACTTCACCTTTGCATAAAAGTATTCTGGTGTGAAAAAACTGTTGTGGTTTATTAACACACCATAACTTTGTAGTTTACACTACATTTCTTTGCCGCATTATTCTTAAGGAAGTCATGCTAAAGTTTAGACAATAAATAGTGAGCGCATCAAAGACTCAAAAAGCCACAGTAAGCTTTTGACTTGATTTTTATCCCTTCTAGCAAGTGAGGATTTAGATTGTTTACATCTCTGAATAATAATACGAGAATCCCAGAAATGCACAGAATAAATAGATTAAGCAGATTGCTACTACGGGGCTTTTGAATTCTTGAATCTGATTGGTTGATGAACGTTCTAAGGTGTGCGATTATTTTCAGGGAAACACACGGCTAAAGTAGTTCCAGGCAGGTCTTGATTGCATTACAGTTCCATATCACTTCGCCGAATGATTTCAAAGGTCCTTACAGCCGAAAACAGAAAACGAACCAAAACCCACAACAACACTGACCAAGCAAATAAATATAGTAAACAATAGGATAAAAATGACAAATTATTTCCATATTTTTGCCCCCCAAAATTTGTTTTATTATGTACGGAAAGCACATACTGTTTCTCCCGCTCTCTCTCCAGCTCAAATGCACACCTGCTCAGTACGAATACAGGTGCTGGTCATATAATTAGAATATCATCAAAAAGTTGATTTATTTCCCTAATTCCATTCAAAAAGTGAAACTTGTATATTATATTAATTCGTTACACACAGACTGATATATTTCAAATGTTTATTTCTTTTAATTTTGATGATTATAACTGACAACTAAGGAAAATCCCAAATTCAGTATCTCAGAAAGTTAGAATACTGTGAAAAGGTTCAATATTGAAGACACCTGGTGCCACACTCTAATCAGCTAATTAACTCGAAAACACCTGCAAAGGCCTTTAAATGGTCTCTCAGTCTAGTTCTGTAGGCTACACAATCATGGGGAAGACTGCTGACTTGACAGTTGTCCAAAAGACGACCATTGACACCTTGCACAAGGAGGGCAAGACACAAAAGGTCATTGCAAAAGAGGCTGGCTGTTCACAGAGCTCTGTGTCCAAGCACATTAATAGAGAGGCGAAGGGAAGGAAAAGATGTGGTAGAAAAAAGTGTACAAGCAATAGGGATAACCGCACCCTGGAGAGGATTGTGAAACAAAACCCATTCAAAAATGTGGGGGAGATTCACAAAGAGTGGACTGCAGCTGGAGTCAGTGCTTCAAGAACCACTACGCACAGACGTATGCAAGACATGGGTTTCAGCTGTCGCATTCCTTGTGTCAAGCCACTCTTGAACAACAGACAGCGTCAGAAGCGTCTCGCCTGGGCTAAAGACAAAAAGGACTGGACTGCTGCCGAGTGGTCCAAAGTTATGTTCTCTGATGAAAGTAAATTTTGCATTTCCTTTGGAAATCAGGGTCCCAGAGTCTGGAGGAAGACAATCCACGTTGCTTGAGGTCCAGTGTAAAGTTTCCACAGTCAGTGATGGTTTGGGGTGCCATGTCATCTGCTGGTGTTGGTCCACTGTGTTTTCTGAGGTCCAAGGTCAACGCAGCCGTATACCAAGAAGTTTTAGAGCACTTCATGCTTCCTGCTGCTGACCAACTTTATGGAGATGCAGATTTCATTTTCCAACAGGACTTGGCACCTGCACACAGTGCCAAAGCTACCAGTACCTGGTTTAAGGACCATGGTATCCCTGTTCTTAATTGGCCAGCAAACTCGCCTGACCTTAACCCCATAGAAAATCTATGGGGTATTGTGAAGAGGAAGATGCGATATGCCAGACCCAACAATGCAGAAGAGCTGAAGGCCACTATCAGAGCAACCTGGGCTCTTATAACACCTGAGCAGTGCCACAGACTGATCGACTCCATGCCACGCCGCATTGCTGCAGTAATTCAGGCAAAAGGAGCCCCAACTAAGTATTGAGTGCTGTACATGCTCATACTTTTCATGTTCATACTTTTCAGTTGGCCAAGATTTCTAAAAATCCTTTCTTTGTATTGGTCTTAAGTAATATTCTAATTTTCTGAGATACTGAATTTGGGATTTTCCTTAGTTGTCAGTTATAATCATCAAAATTAAAAGAAATAAACATTTGAAATATATCAGTCTGTGTGTAATGAATGAATATAATATACAAGTTTCACTTTTTGAATGGAATTAGTGAAATCAACTTTTTGATGATATTCTAATTATATGACCAGCACCTGTACACTCGCGCAAAAACGTGTTGTCAGCACTGCTCTGATGATTTTATCAGTAAAATAGATTAGAAGCTACATGACATTTCTAACTTGCGAGGTAATGGCGCTGTTTTTGAAGAAGATAAACTTACAGTTTCGCTATTAGTAGAGACGCTTCTTCCGAAAACTGTTGAGAGACATGTGTACAGACTTTGGTAATTCACACATGCTTAATTTCTTTCTCTCTTTCTCTAATAACTGTATTAGTCTGCTATCAATGGCTCAAGCCTCCATTATTAGCTCTAAAATGACATTTTGGAGTTAGCAATGAGGCATAGGATGAGATGCGTGAGAAATTAGTCCTACACACGAGCGTACTAAGGACAAAAACCTGACAAATGTCTTGAAATACAACATTTGAGGTGTGGTTACTGTAGTATAAGCAGTCAGTTTATTCAAAAAACACAAAGATAATCCAAACCAGGAACATAAGTGTAAAGACAACGACCGACAAGACAACTGAAACACGGGTATAAATACACAGGGAACACAGGGGCTAACAAGAGACAGGTGAAGGTAGTTAATTACTATGGAAACTAACTAGGTAGGCAATAAAACAAAGGAAACAGGAACTAAACACAGGAAAACAGACAACGGGGTTGTGTCTAGAAGGGATACAGCAACGGCCGGAAGTTAGGCTAAATTTCACGATAAAATAACAGTAAATTAATTTGCTACTTATCAGATTGTGTTTTATTAACGACTACACCTACCCCAACCCTAAACCTACCCTTACAATAATGCAAATACAGTAATTAAATGACCCAATATTAATTTTGCGCATGCCCAGTGTCCGTAGCTGTATCCCTTCTAGTCTTTACCGAACAATGGGAACAAAACACTACAAAATAAAAGTCCAAAACAACAAAACCAAGAACCACAAAACCAAGGCAATATGTAATACATATACACATAATTTTCTTTTATTATATATGAGCTATTTTCACATGGAGTTTGATTGGATCGATATCTACAATATTTAACAACAATCCTTTAAATAAGGTCACTTTTCAATTCATACATGCATAAGATATCATGTTGTACAACAAGCATTATTTTAGCCTATTAATCATGTTTAATGTTAATGGATTCATTGTTAGTTCAACGATACATCTTTTCCCAGAATAAACTGCATTGTGGAGCAAATTTTATGTCCATAATAAAGCATCTGGCTGCTAAAAAACTAAGTCACACCATCAAGAAGTACGCCTAGATTAGTGAATCACCTGGCACTGATGCCATCATTGCAGTATTCAACATTAACAAAGTCTACAGCATGCATCTGGGTCTTCGGTTTGTCAAGGAAGTACACTATGCTGTCTCCATTATGTTAACATGGCTTCCAGATGCTAAACTGGCACTTCTGTTGGCATAGCAGATGTCCCCTGACATCCCTTTATAATTGTGCATATTGTAAACACTTTCTCTGACTTTTTGTGCCGACAGAACACGATGTGCATGGTAGATGTCTGTTTTACAAGCTATTATCAAAAGTAAACACACTAATATGGACATTGTGCAGTGTCTCAGCATAATGAAGTAAAACGACATGTTAAATATTCATTGGAAAACTATTTTCTGTGGCCCGTGAGGATGTCTGAGTTGTGCTAGTTTAGTGCTAGTCTGTCTGTTTGCTCTCAGCTAAATGTATACCAAATGTGCCAGCTGTTTACCTGAGGGCCAGATTATTTTTATTTTACAAAAATAATTTAAAATGTATATTCATTCAAAGGCATTAGCAAGGTCATGAAAATGCCGGTACACAAGGTCGCTCTCATTTAGTCCTGTGTAATTATTCATGGCTTATTCTTCAGTCATTTTAAAGAAATTAGACGAGTCGGGCCATGAAATTAAATGACAAAACCCCACCACTGCTGGGCATCCATACTGAGCTGTTATTAAAATCATGTGAAATCACTTCTCAACATTGACCTGAAGTCATTTCAAAAGCAAAGCAGATAATTTGCCTAGACTAGTTGAAGGTTGCTGTTACATGCCAAAGTAGGGCAAGCATCACTGTTGCTCATACTTTTGCTCATACTTGGTGGTCTGATCAAACCAATAAACCACTTTGGCATGTAACTCACACCAGAGCATTAGATTTCCACTTGGTAGATGGTAATACAGGTGACTTAAAGTCACCATGAAATATGTCAATTCTTAATTTTATGGAAAATTGCAGTATTATAAATGATTTATCCGTGCACATCATTTTATTTAATTCACGTGCCTTGTAATCTTTAATCAAAATAACTTCCCCTCCCTCTTGCAGCGACATCTCTTCTCTGATGACGTGTTTACTGGTGCGAAGGCGGAGCAACCTGTCACTCACATGAGATCCACCAATAGCAAACCACAACCATCCAATCAATTCCCCATTGACAAAATCAAGTCCTGCCCTACATTTGTTCTTGTTTCAGAAGCCGTTTCACTCAGATATACTGCACATCACAATAGGGAAGAAAAGACTATCGCAACTTCGGATTCATGACGACTTTAAAGTCCCCATGAAATCAAAATTACATTTTTTCGACTTTTAGTATGAATATGTTAGCCTTAAGATTATCTGTAAGCTAGTGTGCTCCAAAACAATGACAAAAAATCGCATTTAAGCGTTCAAAACTTATAGTCTCTCACTTCTGCCAATATGAATCAATGTTTTTGATGACATCATTCTGCAATTCAGCTTCTCATCAGATTTTCTGTCCAATCAAATGCGCTCTAGAATCTAAAGCGTCCCGCCCCCTACTTCAGACGCTGAAGCTGCGGCTAAAATCAGTCACTTGTTCGTTTTCAAAAATGAACATAACTGCTTCAAAATATGCGTTTTCGCTATAGGTGCGTGTAATTTACATTAGTCATCATGATAAAGAAAATGTGCAAGAATCAAACTTTGGTCACAGAGCTTATTTTCTGCAAAATCCTGTTGGGTTTTTGTCAGAACCTGGGTGATGCGAACTTATAGGGATGGCCTACAAAAATCTGCCGTCTCTGCAGCGCTCTAAAGACTTTTGCATGGTTAAACACCACTTGCATTTCTTTTAAAGCAATTAAACATCTCTTTGCTCATTATGGAATAGTTTGGGTTTGGGTTTTAACATAATTAATAGCATAAATAATCATTGAAAAACCAACTTCTATAAAACTGACTACAGGCAAAAGAAAGATATGAGTGTTTAATCAAATATGTATTAGCATGAAGCCAAATCAGAATGCTAAACGGAGTAACGTTTACGTTTATTAATTTAACAGACGCTTTTTTCCTTTTGACTTAGAAATGAGGCATTATGCAACGAGCGATTCATCCAGGGCCACAGAAACATGAGGCACCCCACAATAAAAAGTTCCAGAATTGTTTAAATGCACATACATGACACATACAAGAGATTTTGTAAATTATGTTCGAAATGAGGTATTCTGAGCATAGTCTTTTGATTATCGATACTTTTTTCTTTCAATTTGCAGCTTATTCCAATCAAGACCCGCCCATTTAGACAGGAATAGACCATCTGACTGACATGTAAAGCAGCCAATCACATTTAGATTTTTACGTTTTGGGCCTGGTTATTGTAATGTCAATCAATTGTGTGAAACTTTCATTTTCCGGAGGCACATATCTTGCGTGATGATTTCATTTCAGAGAAATGTCTTTCGCCCTTTGAGCAAGTTGATTTATTCTAAACAACATTTCTGTTAAAATGTCAATCCAAATGTGTTCTTTATGCACAAAGAAGGATAAAAGGGATCAAAGCTTGTGTGTATGAATAATTCATCCTCAAAGTGAAGAGAATAAGAGTGATTCCTCCCTCCTGTCACTCAAACCTACTGAGAAAAACGAGCGGCGTGAGAGTTCAGAGAGTAACTGGCAGAAGAACATCAAACATTCACAAACATCATGTCTTAGATGAGCAATTAATTAATGAACATCCAGTTATTCTGCTTCCCGGCTATAAAATTTAATGAACAGTTAAAAAAGCCTTACGGTGAGAATATATACACTGATCAGGCGTAACGTTATGACCACCTTTCTAATATTGTGTTGACCCGTCGAGGCATGGACTCCACTAGACCCCTGAAGGTGTGCTGTGGTATCTGGCACCAAGATGTTAGCAGCAGATCCTTTAAGTCCTGTAAGTTGCGAGGTGGAGCCTCCATGGATCGGACTTGTTTGTTTGTTCAGCACATCCCACAGATGCTCGATTGGATTGAGTTCTGGAGAATTTGGAGGCCAAGTCAACACCTCAAACTCGTTGTTGTGCTCCTCAAACCATTCCTGAACCATTTTTGCTTTGCGTCAGGGCGCATTATCCTGCTGAAAGAGCTCACAGCCACCAGGGAATACCGTTTCCGTGAAAGGGTGTACATGGTCTGCAGCAATGTTTAGGTAGGTGGTACGTGTCAAAGTAACATCCACATGGATGGCAGGACCCAAGGTTTCCCAGCAGAACATTGCCCAAAGCATCACACTGCTGGCTTGCCTTCTTCCCATAGTGCATCCTGGTGCCATATGTTCCCCAGGTAAGCGACGCTCACGCACCCCGCCATCCATGTGATGTAAAAGAAAACGTGATTCATCAGACCAGGCCACCTTCTTCCATTGCTCCGTGGTCCAGTTCTGATGCTCACGTGGCGCTTTTGGCAGTGGACAGGGGTCAGCATGGGCACCCTGACTGGTCTGCAGCTATGCAGTCCCATTCGCAACAAACTGTGATATATTCTGACACCTTTCTATCAGAACCAGCATTAACTTCTTGAGCAATGTGAGCTACAGTAGCTCGTCTGTTGGATCGGACCACATGGGCCAGCCTTCGCTCCCCACATGCATCAATGAGCCTGTTGCCGGTTCACCACTGTTCCTTCCTTGGACCACTTTTTGATAGATACTGACCACTGCAGACCGGGAACACCCCACAAGAGCTGCAGTTTTGGAGATGCTCTGACCCAGTCATCTAGACATCACAATTTGGCCCTTGTCAAACTCGCTCAAATCCTTACGCTTGCCCATTTTTCCGGCTTCTAACACATCAACTTTGAGGACAAAATGTTCACTTGCTGCCTAATATATCCCACCCACTAACAGGTGCCGTGATGAAGAGATAATCAGTGTTATTCACTTCTCCTTCAGTGCTCATAATGCTATGACTAATCGGTGTATATATATATATTTATGTTTGTTTATTTGAAAATGACTGATCTATTTCGGTGGTTATTGCTGATTTTATTGTATTCTTAATAAATACAATTCTACTGAACATTACTTTTATTTTGTTATTGTTGATGAAATAGATGAAAAGGATGTGTAATGAAAAGCAACGTCATACTGATCAATAAAAATGATTGAATATGAATTCTTTTATCAGCAGCACAGTGAGCACATTGATTTGTAGGGCACGTAATGTTGTTCATTTATTTAATGATGAGCTCTGTTCACCCTCAGGACAATAAATGTTCTTTTCCAGCTCTCATCCACAGTCTTTAATCTTATAATGTCAATATCCACTTTTTATCTCCTTCTGTAATTCATTTTATTTTATTTTTTTTTTAGGTGTGATTCTATTTTGCTGAGCTGAATAATCTAAACTTTTTTAATCTGCGTCTCCAATATTATACCTACACGTTGCTCTTAAGCAGTGAGATGTTGTTGTGGAGAGCTGGAGTTTGTGGGCAGTGTTGCCATACCAGCAGAGAAAAACAACAGACGTACAGTAAATAATCGTCTGTTCTGTTGCGCTGAGTAAAAGAAAACAGCTCAGCCTGTCAAATCTACACAAAAATAACTACAACTAGAATAGTTTGTCATGAGCTTGTTAACTTTGTCTGACAGTTAAGAAAACTTAGACTTGAAGTTTGAATGTTTTTGGCCTTTAGTAGTGTTGGATGAGATCATAAGTTGGATCAGTTAGAAAAATAAAGCATGCAAAGTTACAACAGCTCAAGTACCGTTTTGAGTTTACTGGATGTAGCTTTAAAACTACGAGATGAATTTAAATTTTCATTGGATTTTTTATGGATTTGTTGTCAAGCCAACATCATCAATTTTTCAAAAGTAAAACGAGCAAGTGCATTTGTCAGAAAACTGCCAAAGAGTAAAAGAACTTGAGGAACCTCTCAGAAACACAAAGAGTTTTGCCTGCTGGGAAATCTGAAACTTGCCAGAAATGACATTTTCACAGGACATTTTGTTCTGATGTAACTGAGTTTAAATTGTCTTTCAGATGTGACTTTATTTAAGTTAAAAAGGTTCAAACCGTTTACTGTTCAGTTTTCCTTGGACGTGCAATTTGGCAACTTTTATATACGCTTTTGGAAGAAATTGTAAGCAGTTCTTCAGTGTGCAAAATGTGTTACCATGATGCAATAGCAGTATTTTATTTGCACTAAGTGTAAATAGTTGTTTGATGCTATTTATACTTAATGCAAATAGTGGCAGATTGGGCCTACGTTTTGTAATATATTATAAAACAGTATGCAATAGTAACAACATATTCAGTGTATATGATTATATTTATTAACTTCATAAATGGTTGCTGCTGCTTTATTTGGACATTACTTGTACTTCACATTACCTGCCTTACATCTACTCCTAACCCTACTAGCTAAACACTTTATTCCCACTCTTAAATTTAACATGAAAATGCTACTCTGAGCTGATTTGTGATGGGAAAAGGGAGAAGAATGAGTTTGGATAAATGCCAATTCGAACTTGGGTCGGTCAAATCAAAAGCTGACGCCACTCGCTTACACTCTCCACACTGATCCAGTTATCAGCGGGATTTCCTTTGCAATTTTGTCTGGCTTAATCAGACAATGGTGGGCGGAGTTAGTGTAAATAACCTCTGCCAATACGGTGGGCTATTTGCACTTGGTGTTTTCTACATTTAGGTCCATTTATATGTTCTGTGTGGTTCTTAATTTGTTGCTTGAGTGGGTTTGTTTGAATCACTAACTCTAAGTGTGAGCTATAGAGCTTTAGTAAACACCACTAATGAATAAATATTGTTTTAAGTAGCTCATTAATTATAATCAGCAACTATAACAATTCTAATTGTGCTTACTTTACATTTTATTTAATGCTTCTCATCCAGACTGTTATGCACTAATTTGCTCCATTGTACAGTAATTTCATCTGGAGTGGGCTTGAGTTGTGTGATTTATTTAAGAGCACAAAGCTTAAGAACTTAAAACACGTCGCTTTTTGTGTGCAATTAAAAATGAAAACTTTATTTTAACATCACACTCGCATCAGAATGCCACAAGTCTGCTAAACCTCTCTTTGGATTTCAATTTTGTTTTAGTTGTTCATTTGTTTCAAGTCACATGATATTCTAGTCACTATATGGCTCAGATGCTTCAATGTTGTTCCTCAGGTAACAGATTTAAAAAATCATTTTGTGGTTGGAGTTTAGATCAATAACCCTATTATGAGCAGCAGTGACTTAGTAAACAAAAATAACTGATTAAAATGAATGTAAAAGCAATTGAGATCCGAGCAGAGAAGACTAACCCCTCAGAGCAAAGACTTGATCTTTCTATCAGTCGTGTTAATCACTGTGGTGGATAAAGTGATGAAAGTATCTACTCTGTATTCACCAAACACATCCAGCTCAGATAATCACTCTCTCTCATGCTCTCCAGAGCCTCAATTAATGATACCAGCCATTCCACCTTCAGCACTCACGGATTAACTCAACCAAGGTGAAGACAATGTCAAACTGTTCGGCTCAGGATCAGTCCGTTCCTGATAAAACCATCCGATTTGACCTGATGCTGCCAATGCCCAATGCATACGCAATCCAAGTCAGAATCCAAGTCTGGAGGTTTAATCAGGAATGGATCGATCCTGAATGGAGTGACGCTTTTGCAAATGCAGAATTTGTGAATGTTAACTATTTGGAACAAAAAACACTTGCTACTGCTAACTGGCGTCGAATCTGACATACATATGGTTTTGTAACTCAAACGTTCATGTGACATCTATTCAGCATTTTATGCATGAGGCCTCTGGAAATGATGGTAAACGTCAACGTGTTTTGGGATAACGCAGGAGCAGCTTTTCTCCAGACGTCATAACTGCTCCAGCTAATCGAATCAGATCAAAGTTTAATGTTTAATTCGGATTGAGGCTCACGCTGTGCCAATGACAGCGATGAGTCTCACACCGCAGCATTACAAATCACAGATTTACACATTTATTAACATCAAATGAGCAAATGTGTCATTACTCTGACTAGAAGCATAATGCAAAGCTCTCTGCATGTTTTCAAGGTCATAGCTGATCTCAACAAATACAGACTAATGCAGAATCATATCTTCAGGCTGAAAAAAGGCTCCTCGACCATAATAGACATTAATAAGTTTGACACTTGACCATCTGTGGCTGTGTAACGGAGGCAAGCTAGTAAGAGCTGTTCTTGTAAACCTCAGTCTCCTGGCCTCAAGAGGCATGTTAGCAACTGACGCTATGGACTGCGGTCTCCCATGCTGGAGACGGTGGTTCGAATCCCCCTCGGAGCGGGTTGAGTAGGACCGGTTACATTTGGTGCCATGACCCAGATTCAAGTGAGGTTTAGGGGGAGAGTCTAACGTAGGCCAGTAAGAGCTGTAAACCTCACTCCCCTGGCCTCAAGAGGCGTGCTACTGACCGATGCTAGGCGCTGCGGTCTCCCATGTCGGAGACGCCGGTTCAAATCCCACTCAAAGCGAGTCGAATAGGACCGGTCACATTTGGTGCCGTGACCCGGATTCAAGTGAGGTTTAAGGGGGTTGAGTGTAACGTAGGCCAGTAAGTTACAAGAGGCCCGCTAGTGACTGATGCTAGGGGCCTGCAGTCTCCCATGCCAGAGACACTGGTTCGAATCCTGCTCGGAGCGGGTCGAGTAGAACCGGTAACATTTGGTGCCGTGACCCGGATTCAAGTAATGTTTAGGGGGGTGAGTGTAACGTAGGCCAGTAAGAGCTGTGTGAGTAAACCTCACTCCCTTGGCCTCAAGAGTTGTACTAGAGGCTGCGTCCTTGTTAGCGCCCCCTGCCTCCCATGCCAGAGACGCCAGTTTGATTCCTGCTTGGAGCGGGTCGAGTAGGACGGGTTACATTTGGTGCCGTGACCCGGATAGGAGTGAGGTTTAGGGGGGTAAGTGTAACAGAGGCAAGCTGGTAAGAGCTGTGCGTGTAAACCTCCCCTGGCCTCAAGAGGCATGCTAGCAAGAGGCTGAGGTCTTGAGCTTCCTTGTTAGCGTGCCCGCCTCCCATGCTAGGGACTCAGGTTCGAATCCTGCTCAGAGTGGGTCGAATAGGACATGTTACAGCTGCTAGTGAAAATCTACTGTTGAATCATGCAGATTCAATGCTGCAAAGCCACATCTGCATAAAAACATTTTAAGTGAATAAATTGCATATCAATATTTTTTGGTAAAGCACTCAAAAAATAATTAAGACATTTAAATATATGAACATGTTTTGTGTCACGTCTTGCTGTTTTTCCCACCCCCGTAATTTCTTGCCAGCAACATTTTATTGAAAAAGTTGCACCAGACACATTTCTGGCTGAGGATCTGGAACGACTTTCCTTCTGTCAATCAGAATAATTCTGTCTGCACATCAGGATTTAGACACAACCAACAGGGTCAACTGATTATGGACAATTACTGTATATGTGCATCCGTGTCTTTTACTACTCTTTGACAACAGGGGTCAAACGGAGGGCCGTGTAACGTGCCTTGTGCCAATTTAAAAAGAAATTGTGAGTGTGGACAGTTTGCCAGAAATGTCTTTGGATGGGTGAAAAGATCTGCCAACAGCTTAAGAGGCAATGTACAATTAAGACTGAGAAGTTCATTAGGCAATGGAGAGGAAACTCTTCTGAGGGACGTGAATTTTGATGCTACAGTAATATTAAAGGTGTCATATATTGTGTAATGTTGCTGTTTGAGCATGAAAATGTTCCAAAGCACAAATTCCCTCCAGCAGGAGTTATTCTCTATATCAGTGCACACTGTTTCTGAACTCCCTTTTCTTCCAGGAACGAACATGTCACAATATTCCTCATTTAAATAATTCCCGCCCAAGGCATATGCAAAATAAAGGGACAGGGCTTGGTTGAGTTAGTTAGTAGTGTGTCGAAACTCGCGGTTTCAGGCGGGGCAGTTCCCATTCAATATTTCCACTCTTGAAGCAGTTGACAAATCACAACACACTGGTCTATCTGACCAATCAGACCACAGTGTGCTTTTCAAAAGGAGGGGCTTTATAGAGACAGGAACTAAACAGAGTGTTACTGACAGACTGGGAAGAGAGGAGCTGCAACAATGGAGAATATGGGAAAAATACATTTTTTTTGAACATTCAAGCATGAAAACCCGTTCTATTAGCCCTAAAAACAAAATTAAGAATTTGAAAAAGGGCAAAATAGCTCCCCTTTAAAGCTCAAAAGATAACTCTACTAACAAATCATCCTGTTTCCCCACACAGGGACAGTGGAGTCTTCTGACATCCAACTGCTTTGGGGCGAGTACGGCTGCCAGCCGTCCCATCACAACAGAAGCGCAGAGCCTGGAGGAGGAGACCGGAAATGCAGCCCAGACACTGACAATCGGAGACGCAGCTGTCTCTCTTCAGCTGGAATTACTGCTTTAAAAGGAACTGAAGGATGAATTGGGGTGAGAGATCTAATGTGCATTTATTTGCATTTGACAGGTGACTGAAGATGGATCAGAATGACCTGAAACTACCTCCGAAGATTTGTACCTTTTTTTGTAGTAGTTTATTATTTAAACCATTTTTTTTTTTCTTTTTTAAAATTATTTTGGGATTGACCCAGACACATTCTTGACAGGTTTTGTGAGAATCACCCTTATAGAGAAAAAAATCAATTAGGCATATTTTTCTATTAACGTGCGAGTTCGTCTCTTCTGTCTTTTTCACTCAGGGCCTTTTCACCCTTCTGCTGCTTCATTAAATGGCTCACACGGCATCTTTGTTTTTGATAATTATCCAAGGCGTCAGTCATTAATTACCCACTCATTTGCATTTGTGCACGCAAACTCCCTTTCCCGATCTCTGCCTGTCAAACGACACAAGCGTTCACGCACCGGATGAGTCAATGCTGCTGAATCTGTGACAGCTGACATGACATTCAATGAATGCAGATTCTCCTTTTCTTTGAAAATCAAAGGCATAATGAAGGGAATGTGTGCTATTGGGAGCCTTTAGATGAGAGGGAAAAACAGCATGGAATTGAAAGATGATTGTATAGACAAACACCTTCAGCATATCAACACGAATCAGTTATTGAAATGTGGTGTATTTACTAGTAAAACAGAATATTCTGGGAGAAAATCACCATAAAGGCAGTATAACAAATACCGTCATGATTTAAACATACATTTATAGGGCTTTGATATCACAAAACTACGTGCACTAATGGATCGTAGCTAATTTCAACAGGAACGTTTTTTTTTTTTATTGGAAGTTGTATTAAATCCACATATGAATTTGTGGATTTGTGCTTTTGGAGCTGATTGTAATGTTTGTGATGGTGATTTGAGTGTTTGTACGATCTGCACAACATCACAGATGGAACGTCTTCCTGATACACAATCTGCTTCATCCTCTGAGACAAAACGCAGTCAGGTCTTTCTGTACCAATCCATCAGAGACAAAAAGAAACAGAGAGAGAGAAGTCTCTGTTCCTTCCAGAACATTCACATGAGACACATAGTGATCACTATGCTGGCTTTAACTTAAAACATAAGAGTGAAATATACAAACAAAAACAAGAACATTAAAAATAGACCCAGAGCTGTCTGCTCACAACAAGTCCTCAGAGATCAAGAAGAATAACTATATTTGAAGAAAAGTTGTCTTTGCCGTTGCAGAGATGCTACACTGGTTGGCAGGATGTTGCTGTGCAGTACACTACATGAGTTTTGCTCAGATTTTTGCCCCGATTTGCAGTCTGGATGAGTCAACAATAGTTGCTGAAAGTCTGCACCAGTCAGAGTTGACATATTTCACTGTAAATCACGTAGAGTATGATGGGCACAGACTCTGATTTTTTTTAGCTTCAGACTATGATTTCATCCTGACAGAGGATATCAAAACATGTTTGATACTTTGAGACGATTTTAGATCACTTAACGTAGTAATGTGTGACGTGACACTACTGAAACCGAAGCTGTCCTCTATCTACTAGTGCTGCAATAAAGCAACACTTTAGAATCTTCGATAAGAAAGTTATATAAATATATAAAAGTAAATAAACAGGTTTTTATAAAATAACTTTTTATTTAAAATTCACTAAAAAGATCCACATTTCTAACTTTCATTCATTGAGATAACATGAACAATGGTTGCGTATGAAATCGTATACTCTCTTGAGTAGGCACTCGTTTTGAATAAGTAATTACTTCACGGCCGCTAAAAAAGTGCGTTCTATATAGTATGAGTGTGTGTAGTATGAATGCAATCTGGACATACTACATTTACCATGCTGTCATTATCATGCGACCTACCAGCGTCAGTTTCACTGCCATTCACAAATCCTCTCCCATGGCCTCATGGGATCGTAAAGTGTCCATCGTATGCACACTTCAGAATCTTGCCAGAAGTAGTACTCTTTTATGAGTACTGTGACTTCTTTTGTCACTTACTGTTTTTCACCTACTATATAGTAGGGAAGTATGTGATTTCGGATGCAGCCAATGTTTCATGGTTTAGTGGAAGATTACTGCCACCTACTGGAAAACAAACACTTTTAAAATTAAAATAACATTGAAATATTAACTACATCCACTAGATGGCTACAGAGCATTACTCAGTGGCTCATTTGCCATTTCCACATAGGTATACATCTTTTCACAAGTTTTTTACTTAGGTTTATGTTTAGACATTATAAAATCATCACTATAACAACATAAAATGATTCTGTCAAAATTTAGCATTTTTGTACTGAAGTATCTTTTTTTAATTATGACACATTATTATTCAAACCAGAACATTGTGTTATATGTGTGTATATGTGTGTGTTTGTATTTGTTCTCCATTGTGGATGTGTTGTGGGGTTACCCCTTCATTTTTGTGTGCTTTCTGCATAGTAACTGACATTTTTTTGACAAATTATGTAACAAAACATTTTTAATAGACTGCCATTGATTTCTATGAGTTTGTGTTTGTGTGTTTTTGTGGCTGTGTTATAGTGTTGCCACTTCATTTCTGTGTATTTGTGTTCTGAGTTGTGGCTGATTTAGTGATTTTATTTGACAAATTAAAAAGAAAAAAGTTAATTTTATCATTTCCCCATTCATTTCCAATGTGGAGTTTTTTTTCACACTAATATACAACATATACAGTACAATTTAATTATTTATTTTGTAGAGTTAGCAAGTGTCAACAAAGCCATAAAGTCTCATGCCATTTAGGCCGCATTTACATGACATTGTTCAAGTGACCCAATTACAATTTTTTTCTTCCCATGTGGCACAGATTGGATATGTCCCATGAACGTGTAAGCAGGGCAAAAGCACATGAAATTCTGATATTCTCAGAGAAATTTCAGGCCTCATTCATATGTGGAAATAAATCTGATATGAATCAGATACGTGCATTTGCGTCTGCCATGTAAGCGGACAGATCGGATATTCCCCTGTCAATGCGAGTTGTACGTCTTTGAAAAGCGGCGGTGGCGAATGACGTCAACTCGTGTGGACACCAACCGTGATCACATGACTTTTTTCAATGCCCAGACTACAACATGGGCTCTCCTCATTTTTTCTCCTCCTCAAAAGACCAATGTTTTGCTGACTTTTAAAGAAGGTGCGGAAAGCAAAAGCTTGTACTATCATTTCGTCTGCATTCCATTGCAAATTGTGCCATCTTTACTTCCTTTTCTGGGTCAGTACGTCTACCTTGGGTTGTTTTGCCAAGTGTATAGTGTAAATGCAGATATTGGATATGGGTCACTCTTAAAACAAGATGTAAGCTGGTCATCAAAAAAAAAAGAAGAAGAAGAAAAAAAAAGGATATATTCAACAAATCAGAATTGAGCATCGAGACCTGCAGTGTAAATGCGGCCTTAGAGGAAGGGAAAGTTCAGTAAAGTTCATTTCGGGTCACCACAGTGCTTAAGGGTTAAGAAATGATTTTTGGCAATACAATACAAAGGGATTCTGCTAGAGAAAGATTGTGGGAGACTTGAACAGATAGTAAGTGTGTCTTAGAAAAGTTCAGAGGACTCACAGGAAATATCAGTGCTCTCTCAGTGTGTCTGTCACGGTCCAATTATGAGCTTTTAATTGTTAGTTTGAGTGACACATACACAATGTCCTCTGCTGTTCTCACATATGGCAAAACATGAAGATCTGCCAACAGCAGCCAGACGTTAAGCTGTGTCACGAACACACACATATTGTGTGTTTTTCCTAGATAGCAGTAAGATCTCAGAGTTTTTTTCCCGAGAAAAAGACCCCAGAAATCTCACATGTCTCTTCTAGTGTTTCTGAAATTGGGCTTTGCAAAGATTCAAAAGTCAGAGATCTCAGTATGAACTCAAACATTTCTTCCGTTTACTATTTTTAGGAGAAACATCTGAAACTAAATTAATAATTAAATTAACCTTCAGAGCTATGAACGAGCAATTTTCCAGAGCAATTTTCTTTTGCACCCCAATAGATTAAGTCAAGTCTGTCACATTTGTTTTTTATGAAGTATACTGTAACATTATTTTTATACTTATATATATATTTATGTCACTTTGAGTTGAAAATTTTATGTCATGCTCCTCTGATACTTTTCATCTATTTTTCATTATCAGTAAAATATTGTAATGCTTTGTGTTTATTCATTTTTAATGTGACTCTAATATTCCAAAAGCCTATTTTAGAGCTGATGTTTTAGTTTTATCAAGCTCTGTGTTGCAGGTTTTTGGTCTTCTCTTTTTCTTTTGCCTTCGCAATGTGAAAAACAACAGAAACTGCAGTCCTGAAATCTGGTCTACCAGCACATTTTTTATAATAATGTGCATGAGATATTTTTCTCCCTGTTGTACTTGCTCAGTCTTTCATGCAACTTAAATACTCCACATCCGATGTGAACATTTTGATGAGTGAATTATTTCAGCTCATTTTAAGAAAGTAAATCGTTCATAAAATGAAGACGTTAGCCAGTAAAGATCTACAGGAAGAAGACAGCATGTCTCTCTGGCTTTGATCTCTGAATCTACAGACGGATCTGGAGATTAAAAATGTCTTTCCGCGAACCATAAATTATGTACATTACTCCAGGAACTGACTAACTGAGCCATTAGATCATTATGGTTGTTAATACTTTTTCCCTGTGTATTTATAATAATAATCAGCCGCAGATGAAACATGGGCCTGTTATTATGGCACAGTGAGGCTGATGACATTTAATACCGTACCGCAACACGTTCAATAAGCATTATTCAGCAAAAGACACCTCACACTGTAAACAGATACACACACACATACTGTGACCATGATTCATATCAAAGTAAATGTGCATTAACCCTCTGGTGCTCTTTGCGTGGCGGCCAAAAATGACCGAATTTTTTCCCCAATGAAATGAATGTACTTTGTTTTAGTTAATGTTTTTTATTTAATATTTTGTATTTTTAGGGGATTTTATGGTACTAAATTATATTTATGCAGTAGTTATAATCCATTCACTTTTTGAGCATATACTTGAAAATAAAATTGCAACTTAATTTGTCATAAATCTTGAGATTTTGGTCTTTTTTCAAAGACGAAACTTGGCAGATTATTGCTGAAGAGAAAAAGATTAAAAAAGTGAACTTAAAAAAAGTTATAGAATTTTACGTTTATTGTTATGAAAAATACTCAAAAATACTATTTTAATTTTTTATATGAAATATACAGGTGCTGGTCATATAATTAGAATATCATCAAAAAGTTGATTTATTTCCCTAATTCCATTCAAAAAGTGAAACTTGTATATTATATTCATTCATTACACACAGACTGATATATTTCAAATGTTTATTTCTTTTAATTTTGATGATTATAACTGACAACTAAGGAAAATCCCAAATTCAGTATCTCAGAAAATTAGAATATTACTTAAGACCAATACAAAGAAAGGATTTTTAGAAATCTTGGCCAACTGAAAAGTATGAACATGAATATATGAGCATGTACAGCACTCAATACTTAGTTGGGGCTCCTTTTGCCTGAATTACTGCAGCAATGCGGCGTGGCATGGAGTCGATCAGTCTGTGGCACTGCTCAGGTGTTATAAGAGCCCAGGTTGCTCTGATAGTGGCCTTCAGCTCTTCTGCATTGTTGGGTCTGGCATATCGCATCTTCCTCTTCACAATACCCCATAGATTTTCTATGGGGTTAAGGTCAGGCGAGTTTGCTGGCCAATTAAGAACAGGGATACCATGGTCCTTAAACCAGGTACTGGTAGCTTTTGCACTGTGTGCAGGTGCCAAGTCCTGTTGGAAAATGAAATCTGCATCTCCATAAAGTTGGTCAGCAGCAGGAAGCATGAAGTGCTCTAAAACTTCCTGGTATACGGCTGCGTTGACCTTGGACTTCAGAAAACACAGTGGACCAACACCAGCAGATGACATGGCACCCCAAACCATCACTGACTGTGGAAACTTTACACTGGACCTCAAGCAACGTGGATTGTGTGCCTCTCCTCTCTTCCTCCAGACTCTGGGACCCTGATTTCCAAAGGAAATGCAAAATTTACTTTCATCAGAGAACATAACTTTGGACCACTCGGCAGCAGTCCAGTCCTTTTTGTCTTTAGCCCAGGCGAGACGCTTCTGACGCTGTCTGTTGTTCAAGAGTGGCTTGACACAAGGAATGCGACAGCTGAAACCCATGTCTTGCATACGTCTGTGCGTAGTGGTTCTTGAAGCACTGACTCCAGCTGCAGTCCACTCTTTGTGAATCTCCCCCACATTTTTGAATGGGTTTTGTTTCACAATCCTCTCCAGGGTGCGGTTATCCCTATTGCTTCTTTTCCTTCCCTTCGCCTCTCTATTAATGTGCTTGGACACAGAGCTCTGTGAACAGCCAGCCTCTTTTGCAATGACCTTTTGTGTCTTGCCCTCCTTGTGCAAGGTGTCAATGGTCGTCTTTTGGACAACTGTCAAGTCAGCAGTCTTCCCCATGATTGTGTAGCCTACAGAACTAGACTGAGAGACCATTTAAAGGCCTTTGCAGGTGTTTTGAGTTAATTAGCTGATTAGAGTGTGGCACCAGGTGTCTTCAATATTGAACCTTTTCACAATATTCTAATTTTCTGAGATACTGAATTTGGGATTTTCCTTAGTTGTCAGTTATAATCATCAAAATTAAAAGAAATAAACATTTGAAATATATCAGTCTGTGTGTAATGAATGAATATAATATACAAGTTTCACTTTTTGAATGGAATTAGTGAAATAAATCAACTTTTTGATGATATTCTAATTATATGACCAGCACCTGTAAGTTTCTCAAAACAAGTTTTACTCTAGAACTGCGAGAAAATCAAAGTTGTGTTCCAAATTTGAGGTGGATGTCTCAAAAAATTAGCTTTCAGTAAGATTTTGTTTGGGCGCAGTACCAAACGCTTCCACTAGACGAAATTCGTTTCCCATTCATTTCCAATGTGCTCATTGACCGCGAGCAGTACGAGTGCGACTGTTTTTTTTCAGGACCATTTCACCTTTTCAAATAATGTCCATGATTTTTTTCCAAAACCTTTACCAAGGTAGAAGTAAAACATCTTTAAAAAACAAAACGTAAATTTTTTTTCAGTCAAAAATGAACGAAGAGCACCAAAGGGTTAAACATGATGTTATCTAGCATTCCTTGATCAACATCCATAACTAAGAGTGAAATTATAGGTTGATAAAAATATGCTGCATTATTATGTTAGCATGAGTATGATAGTACAGCATGCATCTTGGAAATGAATAGTTATTTTACATTTTGGCTAATTATTTCTTCTATTTCTTTCATGTTGCGATGTGGGATACAGCATTCACAGTGTGTTTTGATTGTTTTAGTAGGTTTTTGGGGTATTTCATACCTGCAAAAACCATATAATGGTCAAATTTAAGGACTAGTTTTGACTCTAGAGATGATGGTTATTCTGGTAAGAGTTGAGAAAAACGCATGCTCCAACAATCAGCTGAAAAGCTCGTTGGTAAATTTGTCACAGACTCGGCCAATTACACACAATCCAACTGACACCAACAAATCGTTCATCATCACGGCCGCTGTCTCACTTGAGCATTTCAGAGATAAATGCTCGCACACATACACGCATGCTAACTCGCCGCCTAGATTAAATCAGGCCATTTCAGTCAGAAATCCATAATAAATTACGCAGCAGACTTCAACGTAATGTCATTGATTCCAGTCGTACCGTGATAAACTACCAGCCACCAGGCTCAGAGTGATATCATTTCACCGTATCTAACCAGAAATACATCCATCTGCACTCATAGCTAGCAAGATGATAAATTGTTATTAAAAATTAATTGCATTAATTGCACCCCCTTACAATAATTTACCCTGGATCTTGTTCACAAACTACCTGCAGTCCAACTTATTGAGTCATGATGCAATAATGATACCGTGATTCATTGCAATAAATTATCATCAGGTAGTTAGGTTGGCAATACCCAGCTCTAGTATAGCACTGTCCCATGCATATTTAAATTTTATGCAAATGAGGCTCATTATAGAATGTACTGTATTAGCAAATGTCAGTTGTGCAAGATTCAGAGTTGAGTGTGAATTTGAATCAAATTCAAAACACAGGAAGTTGAATTGGTGGGACAGGAATATACTGAGTTGTAATTCAAAGAAATTCAATGTCGGTAATGCATTCGGGGAAATTAAGTGTTCTTTCTGAAAGCCTTCAAACTTTAAAACAAAACTTTCAGAGTTAAATTCAAATCAGAATTATATTCCCAGGTTGCTACTTAAAATTCAATTAATATTCAGGAATTTTAGCATTTAAAGGGGACCCTTTTCACAAGATGTAATATAAGTCTCTGGTGTCCCCAGAATGTGTCTGTGAAGTTTCAGCTCAAAATACCCCACAGATCATTTATTATAACTTGTCAAATTTGCCCCATTTGTGTCCCTTTAAATGCAAATGAGCTGTTGCTCCTGGCCCGCTTTCCAGAGGAGGGCGGAGCTTTAACAGCTCACGCTTCGGTTGCTCAACAACAACAAAGCTGGAGAATCTCACGCAGCCAAAATGAGGATTGTCAGTAACGGTGTTCAGCCTGGTTTCTCCCAAGGTTTTTTTCTCCACTTAAACACCTATTTGCCACTTGTCTGCCACCTGATGTCACCTGATGGAGTTTGGGTTCCTTGCCGCTGTCGCCTTTGGCTTGCTTAGTTGGGGACACTTGACATTTGACTTGACATTTGATATTCAACAGTGCTTTGATCTACCTGCATTGACACTATTCTTTAAGAGCTGCTGTGCAGCCAAATAATGTACCAGTTATCAGTGTAAAGCTGCTTTGACACAATCTACATTGTAAAAAGCGCTATATAAATAAAGGTGACTTGACTTGACTTGACTACATTGTTCAAACCGGAGTCGGACACTGATGGAGAGACTCAGGAAGAAGTTACAACTTTTAGAATGAAACTGGACGTTTCTGAATGGTTAGTGGATAAATTTATGTAGTTGCTGTGGAGTTGATTCAACTCATCGACTAGCATGTGCCGTCATGTTAATCTTTTGTGCAAATCCAGCGTTGAATTGACCCTCGTTTGTGAAGCAGTCCGGAGTAAAATGACGGCATGACAACAACACTCTACTACAACAACTCTTCCTCTTCTCTAAAGCAGCCCAACATGGCCTCACCCCCTTTGTTGCGTGTTCGCGGGGGCGGGGGTTATGTAAATTTTAGGGTTGCACACACCCAGGAAGAAGCTCATTGTAGTCCCTACCAGCCATTTGTTGTAGTCCTTAAACAGAGAATTCTTTAAAAGAAAATATCTCTCTTTGCATTGAACTTTGAGCGTCGTAACTTTGCAGATGTTGTTTATGCTCAAACATCAACATTACACACTAACTAAAGTTAAAAAAGTGAAATCATAATCAAGGACCCCTTTAAAAAATAATTTTTGTATAGAAGGTGCTTTTTTAAGATCAAATAAATGATGGTGTTGGAAATCACAGCTCATATTGCTTCTCTTTTATTTTCATTGAATTGTTGGATACAGTATTCATAACAAAGTGTTTTGTTTGTATACCTCACATTTTAGCAAATGTAGATTTCATCTGGATATTGCATGCATACAGAAAATGTGCAAAGAGTAGCACGGTAGTTTGCTATTTCAAGCACATAAATGACACTTTATTGAGTTGAATTGGAATTTTAGAAGCATTCCTAACCCTGTAATATTGTACCATTAATATATACCTGTATCACACAGTGAAAGATGGCTACACGCATCATTCCCACTCTCTCCAGGTATTATAGACCACCGTGATGAACACTAATTTTGTAGGCGTGTTTGTCATTAGCTGATTTACATTAGTTCCTCGAGTGAATCGAGTGTTAAAATGACACAGACTGTGCATGCACTAGAAGGAGTGCAATTAATTCCCTCCAGTGTGTTGTGACATTACCCCAGTGCGTTACAAACGCTTCTGTTTACTGCACATGGTCTTCTTGCTGTGTTGATGAAATTACAAAGCTAAGGTTTGACGTCTTTGAGACACGATCCTCAAACAACATCTCGACGGCCTGTTATTATTTCTGCCACAATTATCTTGTACATTCATGCGTGTTGCTTTCAAGTTTAGACATGCTAAAAACAGTGATGCCAACAGCAATGCTTGTGGTAAAACGCACTGCATTTTGGGTTTTTATTTTCCTTCAGAGTCAAATTAATTTTTTTTCCAGATATGGTTGTAGTGCATGCAACAATTACACAGTCCTCAAACTGATTTATACTGAGGAAACATCAGTTTGAGACTCAATCTGATTATTGATCTGAGATGCTATAATTTTTGTGTTGATGTTTTCTTATTATTCAGAGAACATGAAATGAGAGAATTTAGTGTAGTTTACCAAGTGGGAAATGGTGCATGCACAAAACACAAGCTTACCTTCAAAACTGAACACACACACACTATATATATCTATATAAAGCACATATTGGGCCCTGTTTGAACAATCTAAGCGCATGGTCTGAAGCACATGGCGCAGGTGCACTTAGGGCATATCCGAATCCACTTTTGCTAGTTTAACGATGGAAAAAATGGTCGGCGTGCCAGGTGCATGGTCCAAAAGGGTTGTACCTAGTCTCTTAATGAGTAATGGGTGTGTTTTGGGCGTAACGTGCAATAAACCAATCAGAATCTCATCTCCTATTCCCTTTAAAAGCAGGTGTGCTTGCACCTTGGCGGATTCACTATTTACATGGTGGAATATAGACATCCTCAACCTGACGAGTCAGTTTAAATACATGTGTGTATTGCCACGATTGGTCAAATAATTAGCCAATTTCATTTGTCATTACTGCAAACAGGTAACTCTGATACATGCAATGACTATCCATTACGACATGTAGTCATTTTTATCTTTATGTACACAATAAAAATTTTTTTTATTTTTGATATTTGGCATGTTTGTGTGCTGCTGCGCATCCCAGTGTGTGTAACAAGCGTGTTGTGCACCCGCATATAGACGCTTATTACTAACATGCCCTTTAAATAACAAAAAAATACGGCGCCATTGACTTTAGACCAGGTTTTTGTTGGTCAATGGCACAGTTGTTTTCAGTTGCCTCAAAATAGCAACACGCCAACAATGCACCTGAACACACCTCGCACCTGACCAGCATGCCCATGGGCGAACAGATGGGCGCAAGTGCATTTGCTATTTAAACAAAGTGGGCGCTGAACGTGAAAATGATAACTGTGTCGGGCTGAAACTAGCAAAAAACACTTGCGTCGCGCCTGGCGTCTGGCATTGCGCTGGGTGTATGATAGGGCCCATTGTGTTGAACTGTATGGAGTTGAAACACATGCAGTTCCCACAGGAATACACAGCTGCTGAGCTTCAGATGGGCAGATGACAAACAAAACTGTGTTTTCAAGCACAAATAGATGTGCATTTGTGTGTGAATCTTGTGTATGTTCTCCATCTGTTGTCAATTGTTGTTCCTTTGTATGTGTAAATCAAAAAAAGCACACAGAAATTTGTAAGGATGCATTAACTGCTTACCTTTTATACATTCAAAACTACAGCTCTAGAGTCAGACTTTAATTTATTCATGATTTAAAATTCATCCAGATTTACAAAAAAATATTCAGGAAGAAAAACATGAAAATGATCATGCATGAGACTTTAAGACTTATCAGATACATGCATACATATAAATATATATATCAGCAAATCCTCTTTCATAGCTCTATGTAGCCATGCTGTTCTGCTTAAATATATGATGATAAATCATTTCCTGATCTATTTTCCAATTAACGTTCCCCCATCAAGCCAATGACAGGAGAGAATGTGTTCTGACCAATCACAATGACCCTGAGGCCACGGCTGACACGATGTTCATTTTAGATCATGACACAAATGGCGAAAGACTCGATAAAGCGCCAGTGAGAGTGTTTCTTACAGGAAATCCGTTAATGCAAAGTAGCTGACCTGAGCACGAACAAATGTTCTTATGAGAGACTCGCGTAATGCTTTCATAAATCCCTGTGAACATAGTTGACCTTTTCACAGGAAGTGAATTATAAGGGGGACAGATCCATATATGTCGCTATGGATTATAAAAGACTCTTATCTATTTAAAGAAGAGTTCGGGATGTTGTAGACTGCGGCGTATTCCCAGAGGGATATCCGATCTCTTCCTCGTCTGCTGGATTTGCAAACGCATGCATATCAAGATTATCGGTATTGTTAAAGTTGGAAAGCACAGCAGACAGCATAACCCCAATTTCACCCCACAGACAAGCTACTGGAGCAAAAATTAAGTCTCACACACACCAGCAGCGTCATGCACACACACTAACAATTGTGTATTGTATTTTAGTGCAATTACTCCTTATTTGCATACCACCCGCAGTCCAGCTTAACAAGATGTTGATGTAGTGCTATACCAGGGATATTTAAGTAAACTGGCATCTCAAATGATTTACTGTCAGAATATGTACTGCATTTGATGAAGAACTTACTACTTTGTATAACTTTTTTTTTTTTTTCATTTTATAAGTGCACTACTGTTCAGACATTTAGGGTCAGGGTATTTTCTACTCACCAAAGCTGCATTTATTTGATTGAAAATACAGTAAAAACAGTAATATTGTGAAATATTATTACTATTTAAAATAGCTGTTTTCTATTTGAATGTATTTTAAAATGTAATTTATTCCTGTGATCAAAGCTGAATTTTCAGCATCATTACTCCAGTCTTCAGTGTCACATGATCCTTCAGAAATCATTCTAATATGCTGATTTGCTGCTCAAGAAACATTTATTATTATTATCAACAACGTTGAAAACAGTTGTGCTGCTTCATATTTTTGTGTTTTTAGGATCCTTTTATAAATAAAGTTCAAAATTTAACAATTTATTTGTTATAGAATTATTTTGTGACATTATAAATGTTTTTTTACTGTCACTTTTGATCAATTTAATGCATCCTTGCTAAAAAGTATTAATTTCTTAACTTTTACTGACCCCAAACCTTTGAACAGTAGTGAATGCATGTTTATTATGAATACAATCTGGACATATTACATTCAGCATGTTGGCATTGCTCTTAAAGTGTCTATCTGATGTACATCTGGGTATTTTTCGTCTTATGTTTATTGAATACTATATATGCTGACGTGCTACTTAATACACCTATGCAGTACTACATAGTAAGGAAATACGAGAAATGTCATTATTTCATGGGCAAATTTAAATTAGGTGCATAAACAACAAACACAAATCACTCAAATAAAAATGCTTTCAGCAGGTGCAGTGTATTCTTAGTGAATTCTCTCCTGACTGCTGAACTCATCATGTTTCTATGTGCATGTGTTCGTTCAGCACAGAAAAGCTCATGCTCTTCACCTCTTGCCACTGTTTTCCTGTTTCTCGTTCAGCCGGAGGACTCAGTAATTGGAAAGATAAAATCAATAACAATTGAGGATAAGATATGTGCACGCACACACACACACTCAATACAGGCAGAAACGAGCAGCAAAACCAGACAGATGCTTTCTCACACAGCACATGAGTCTCTATGATATTCTGCTCTCTAGAAATGGCTCGGCCCTTCCTTCAGTGTAAGTCCGAGGGATTTTAAAAGTTTTATGCTTGAAATTAGACCAAGTATGAGCAGTAGTATGGCTACGTTCACACTGTCAGTTTTTGGGATTGACAGCTGCATTTACTCACAGGTGTTTCTCAAAAACTCCTGTTCACACAGCAGCTTACAGTAGCATGTCAAATACTTTCTGTCTGAACGTGCAACTGGAGTCAAGCCCATATTCTCTTACTAGTAACCTAGTTCTGTCATGACAAGTGTTTGGCATGGTATATGACAATGTTGATATGTTTGGTCTTGGCAGAATGGATCTGCTACGCTGCTGCTGCTCTTATTGCTGTTGTTGGTTATTGTTGCTGCTGCAGAGCAAGTACGGGGACTTGCTACTGCCAATACATACACGACACGCTGCTGTGAGCAAGACATGCTGTTGCTGTACAATATAACTTACATGAATTACCCGTAGCAGATCTATACAGGTGGAGCTGGGGAAGGTGGAGGGTTTCTGAAAGCGTGCTGCACCTGCTACAGCAAATGCTGACCAAGTATTTGAAGGTTGAGCAGCGAGCTCATTGGCTACTGATACAGCAGGAACGAATTAGCTGTACCTTATAGAATGATGTGATTACAAGCAGATTGAGTTAAGACCTGTCAGCCTGCGGCATCTAGAGTTTCATGACAGAACTTTGTATCAAGAGTGACCAATGTAATATCAAAGATGACGATGTCCATAAAACTGAAAAGAGGACAAGATTGGCTGCACAAGTCATTTCAACTTAAATTATAATATATATACTGTATGGGTCATTGACGAATAAGGTTTTTAACAATGAGATTATATGGTTTTTATAATCAATTAACACTGCTTTTGTCATTTTTTACAAGATGGACAAAATTTGTCATCAAAAAAGTCATTTGGTTTAACCAAAATTTCGGTTTTACCGAATGACACTTTTGGTTATACCGAATGACAATATTTTCAAACAATGCTAACAGGCTGATATCTAGCTAGCTAGCAAAAGGACAACCAATCATTTTATATTTAGTACAAGTTTTTAAAATATTACAACATTTTCCATGTTTTATAGCAGTTGTACCGAATGACATGATGTTTCGGGACATGCGTATGAGCAAGTGAAAACATGAATTTTTCAAATAGTTAAAAGAGAGATAGTTACTTTGCTTCACGACCATGTGGTCCTTTGCAGGTGTCTGAATGATGTCACATCCTGTCACATGATATTGACCGCATGACTTGATCCAAAATGGTCCCTTTATATTGGTTACTCCAAATGACATCAATGAAATTCATTTTTCCGGACATTCTATCTCATAACAAAGCAACGACTTCTACACATAATTTTAATACCATTTTGCACTATGCTGATATATGATGTTATAAAATTATGCCAGAATAAAAAATATATACATTTATTACATTTTAAGATATTTTAATCACAAATGAAATGGCTGTATTGTCCTTTGGACGGTTAAACCGAATGACCTTTTGACACTTCAAAATCTTTAAAATACCTTTATATGTAGCAAAATATAATTAAAACTTTTTGGATTCAATAAAAGAGATCTAGTTGTACTACCCTACGTACTTTGGATGTCATATCTTTGTTTTTTTAATATTATTAAGGCCTTTGGACAAAAAATGACGCGTCACGTCATTGACCCTTATATATATATATATATATATATATATATATATATATATATATATAGTAGCATCTCAGTGATTCTAAAATAACACATAAACAGTCATGAGGAGCCTTTATTGAGTGCTCCAAATTTATGAGGTTTCATTTCAGTTCGGATGCCCCCTTAGAAGGCAGCTGTCTATGTAGGCAGTAGTAAGCGAGGCATTAGTGTGTAGGAGGTGTATCTCTGCTGGGCTTACCACTTGAGCTGATTGATTTCACATCACACGACTAATTACCATGTGCCTTAAGGTCTCCAATACATCAGCTCTACCACTTCCTGCGTATGTGTTTAACTTGATGTGTAGAGCAGGAGATTAAAGCTGCCGTGTGTAATATTTTGTTAGTAAAATTCTTTTTTTTTTTTTTTGCAGAGTCAACTATCGTAGTAGTCTGATTTCCTGAAGAGTGTAAACAACCGACTCTGTGGCGCTTTCAGAAAATCTGTTGATTTGAGTCATCTGACATGCCAAGCTCTAGCTTACAATCGGAAATTGGCATTTTGTATTGCAAATATTGTTGGTAACTGCATGCAGTGCTTCTGACTCATAGGTTGCTCTGGATAAAAGCGTCTGCTAAATGAAATGTAAATGTAACTTCTGATGGCACGATTTAAAGTGCCTAATTTAAATTACAGAATGTGCAAATAATGCAGTGATATTATGTCAAACAGTAGTATGCTACACAATCACATGACCACACTGAATCACTTGTATAATTCAGCGAGTGGCATTAAATTACAGTATATTATTGAAAATAAATAGGCTTTTAATAAATTTTTTTTATACATGTACAATGTTGAAAGGACTTGCTTTATAAGAAAAAAAGTATATTTAACCCTCTCGTGTACATGATTCAAAAAGGTTAAACGGTCCTAAAAAATAGCACTTAAAACACTAAAAAAACACTAGTAAAACACTTACTCCTCGCGGTCAAAAATGACTGCAATAGAAATAAATGGGAATAAAAACAAAAAAACGCTAAAATACAGCACATTTTTTAGGGTGTACAATTCAGCCTCAATGCAGGAAAAAAGCACATAGGGGTTAAAAAAAGAAAGAAAAACTTAGATTAATTTTATTGTATTGTAAAAATTGTGGAAACAAATCGATCATAATTATTGCATAAATATTACTTAGTACTATACAAATACAAAATATTACATAAAAATATTATTAAACAAAAATATATTACATTGAGTTGTATATACAAAATTGTTTAGTTTTTTTTATTAAAATATTTGCATTTATTATATATATTTTTTGTTGATTGTTGAATCTGTATCTGCCTTGTAACGAACAGCCTGTGAAGCTGATTTGGCAATACATTTAAAATATTTAAAACATTTGTCAGTCTAATCAGAAAAAGCACATTGCATTGTAGGGTACAGTATTATAAGTAGTTGTCAAATGTAGCAGGACAGTATACTGCGTACAGAAATAGTATAAGTAATATGCTAGTATGCTATTTCAAACAGCCCAGTCAGTTTTATGGTGCCGCTTTAATGTGCATTTGCTGCTTCTCATCTGAGTGTCTTACTATTTGTATATGTAAACCTTGCAGAAATGTAATACGGCTAGACTGACTTCATTGGCTGCTCATCAGAGACTCTCTGGTGGACGTTTGACCTCCCATTGATCACAGATGCCAGTTTGATTGAAATAGAAGCCATTATGTCGGTAAGGGATTGTGGTTCATTTGAGAGAGAAAAATGGGCAGAACTCCAGAATGAAAGGGAGAAGTAGATTTTTACACTGTCTAAAGAAGAAATGCAAAAGTTAAATATGTTGCTATGTGGTTGCTATAGGGAGGTTGCAGATGATATCACTGTAAAAAAAAAAATCCACTTGTTTTAGCTTAAAAAATTAAGTTCATCTGCTGCCTTGAAGTATAATGATGTATACAAGTCATTTCAACTTAAATTATATGAAAAACAGACTTAAAAACTTGAGTTGAATCTCGTATAACTTATAGAAATGTTGAAGTTGCTTACATTTTTTTGATGAGATAAAGTATTATAAATGTAATTGTTGCCATGACTTATTGATTGTATAATTTTTTAGTTGTATTTATATACTTTCTTAGTATTTTATATTGTATTAACAAATACTTTTAATATTTTAAATTAGATTTATTTTCATATTTTCAGTTTTAATTTTAGTTTTTGTAGTTTAATTTAATTTCTGAGAAACACTGTTTATATTTGAAATCACCAAAACAAACACGCCCCTACCCAAAAGGATCACACCCCTATCTTTATAGCTCCGCCCCCAAATTCATGAACACGTTATATAACACAGCCCCCCCCCCAAATGAGTGGACACGCCCCTTAATGCTGATTGGCTAAGTGTGTTTTGGTGCTCGGTCCGATCCACTTTCAACAGCGTTTCTCAGAAATCGCTTACTACACCTTTAATTTAAGTTTTAGTAATTATATTATTTGCTTCTGTCATTTTTATTAATTTTTTTGTATTTCTGTTTAGCTTTCATTTATTTTTATTTTTAGTGATTATTGTTTTCAACTTGTTTTAGTTTCCAAGGCAACATTTTTAGTTTTCTTTTAAGTTGAAGTTTTTCATTGAATATTTATATTTTATTTATATCAGCTTTATTTCAATTACCAAAAACATTTTTAATTGTTTTAGACTAACAGTAACATGACTGGCAGTATTAGATATTTTTATCAGTATTGTGCATGCTCATTTTTCCTTATACTTTGGCTTTAAGTGAACTCTAAATGACTGCACTTAAAAACACTTATGTATTAGCAAATTTCAAAATGAATATCTATTGTTATACTGTACAATATACTAAATTCACTACTGTTTCATTTTTAATTTATTTAGACAAAATAGTATAAGAGGTATCTGCCATATCATTGAGGAATTGTTTGTAGCACAAATGCTTTCTGGAGATGTTACACTCTAAATCTTAGTGTTAGTGGTTTGTTTGAATCATTAACCCTAAATATAATCAGTAGTAGTAGTGATGCTCGACTTAACAAACGCCTCCAAATATAGAAAACTGGATGCAAGCGTCTGTGATGAAGAAAAATGTATTTAAAGAGAGCAGGTACAGCACAAACCAACCTTCACACATCCGTTACAGGTCACAGAGTGCACACACACACACACACACACACACACAGAGTAATTAAGCACAATCGTTATACAACCCACACACATAGAAACAGAAAACAGCCTTATTGGTGTGGCTCATTTGGTGTGGGATATTTCCCTGCCGGGCCTGACCATCCATCTCCCTGAGCACTCTTCTCTTCATGCACCGGGTCAATACAGTGGGGGAGAGTCGTAGCCGGTCTGTCCTATAAAGCAGCGTCTGACCGCTGCCAATGAGCAGCATTATCTCAGTGCCAGCAGCAGGACTGATGCCATTTCATTCGGCACTGTTATCTTGCGCCGCTTTGGCTTCTTGAATTAATGTGACCTGTTTACTTATTCTTGTTTTCTGCCTTGTAGTTTCCTGGCTGATTATTGAGTTCCTTTGCAAGTGTTCTCAAATTAAATGCTAAGTATTCTGTACATAACCAGATTTTTACTTTTTTTTTTTTTTAAGTGTGAGTGGTGTTTACCTGAGCAGAACTTACTGCTGTGATTCTGGGGTGTTGTGGGTGATTTGCATTGATCACGTTTATGGCAGAAGTTACTTATGATTCGATCTTTAGTTGTAATTGTAAAGGTTGATAGTACATCCATGCATCCATCCATCCATCCATCCATCCGTCCGTCCATCTGCCTGCCGTTCTGTCTGTCGTTCCATCCGTCCGTCTATCTATCTATCTATCTGTCTATCTATCTATCTGTTGTTCTATCTATCTATCTATCTATCTATCTATCTATCTATCTATCTATCTATCTATCTATCTATCTATCTATCTATCTATCCGTTGTCTGTCTGTCGTTCCATCCATCCATCCATCCATCTGTCATTCTATCTGTCTGTTGTTCTATCTATCTATCTATCTATCTATCTATCTGTCTGTCTGTCTGTCATTCTATCTGTGTCGTTCCATCCATCCATCCATCCACCTATCTATCTATCTATCTATCTATCTATCTATCTATCTATCTATCTATCTATCTATCTATCTGTTGTTCTATCTGTCTGTCGTTCCATCCATTCATCCATCCATTCATCCATCCATCCATCCATCTGTCTGTCTGTCTGTCTATCTATCTATCTAGCTATCCGTTGTCTGTCTGTCGTTCCATCCATCCATCCATCCATCCATCCATCCATCCATCTGTCATTCTATCTATCTGTCTGTCGTTCTATCTGTGTCATTCCATCCATCCATCCATCCATCCATCCATCCATCCATCCATCCATCCATCCATCTATCTATCTATCTATCTATCTATCTATCTATCTATCTATCTATCTATCTATCTATCTGTTGTTCTATCTGTCTGTCGTTCCATCCATCCATCCATCCATCCATCCATCCATCCATCCATCCATCCACCTATCTATCTATCTATCTATCTATCTATCTATCTATCTATCTATCTATCTATCTATCTATCTATCTATCTATCCGTTGTCTGTCTGTCGTTCCATCCATCCATCCATCTGTCATTCTATCTGTCTGTCTGTCGTTCTATCTGTGTCGTTCCATCCATCCATCCATCCATCCATCCACCTATCTATCTATCTATCTATCTATCTATCTATCTATCTATCTATCTATCTGTTGTTCTATCTGTCTGTCGTTCCATCCATTCATCCATCCATCCATCCATCTGTCTATCTATCTATCTATCTATCTATCTATCTTTCTATCTATCAGTTGTCTGTCTGTCGTTCCATCCATCCATCCATCCATCTGTCATTCTATCTGTCTGTCAGTCGTTCTATCTTTCGTTCCATCAATCAATCAATCAATCCAACTATCTATCTATCTATCTATCTATCTATCTATCTATCTATCTATCTATCTATCTATCTATCTATCTATCTATCTATCTATCTATCTGTTGTTCTATCTGTCTGTCGTTCCATCCATTCATCCATCCATCCATCTGTCTGTCTATCTATCTATCTATCTATCTATCTATCTATCTATCTATCTATCTATCTATCTAGCTATCCGTTGTCTGTCTGTCGTTCCATCCATCCATCCATCCATCCATCCATCTGTCTGTCGTTCCATCATCCATCCATCCATCCATCCATCCATCCATCCATCCATCCATCCATCTGTCATTCTATCTATCTATCTATCTATCTATCTATCTATCTATCTATCTATCTATCTATCTATCTATCTGTCGATCCATCCATCATCCATCCATCCATCTGTCTGTCTGTTATTCTATCTGTCTATCCCCTGTCTGTTGGTCTGTCTTTTCTCTGTAAGGCCAACATTCAAAGTTTGAATTGACTTTTCTAGTTAATTAGACTTTTCTAGTTGAAGTACAGTTAAAAATTATTTTATCTTGTTTTTTTTGATACGTTTTATTTCTACTTCCTTAAAGTCAAATTCAATGTTGCTGGCTTAATTCAAATTCATTTCTGAATGGTGCACAACCCTACTATTGGTATAAAATACTTAGATCTACATGTAAATTTATACTTTTAATAGTATAAATAGTCACTTAGTAAATGCTTGTTTATAAAGTTACTTTCAGTGCAGTTCCTCTGGAGTAACCTGAGGTTAAATGCAATGCAAAAGGACATGCAAAGCATTGTTTTTGTGGAAGTCCAGTAGGCGCTAACAAAACCAGTGTGTACTAGAGTTGTTTACTAGTGTATTGAGAGGAAGATGATGAATTTAATTGAGCGGCTTAGTTAGTCGTTATTTACAGTAGGAGTTCAGTTGTCTTGACCTCAAAATGACTCACGCGTGTAACTGGGGACCCGGGTTTAGTGCAGGTGCGGGATTGGCCGAGGCTGTGACGGGTGCAGCGAGCAGCAGTTATCTTGCTCCGCCAGCAGGGCTGCTTCTAATCTTTTAATGCACGTAAGCAGATTTGGGTCGCTGTAGAACCTTCTCACAGACTGGAACCCTGTTTTGACTCTCTCTGAAAGCAGGTGCAATCATCTCTGTGGGGTTCTGCAGTATCTGTTTTCCTATATTTGTGCCTGCAGAAGAGCCACCGGCCCTGGAGGACGTCCTGCTACGCTGGCAGAGATGCAGCGCTCCGGATCAGATGTGATGACATGCTGATCTGCACGCTCCACTAACTTTGTTCTCACCTGAATAAGAGCATCTTGCTGTTTTAGCTTGAGAGAAAGTCACAGACTCTTAGATTTTACTGATGGGCATCAGTTATGACTCTCTGGAATACTTGATTCTGATTGGTCAAGTCAAATTTATTTATAAAGTGCTTTAACAATACCCATTGGCTGCATCCGAAATCGCATACTTCCCTACTATATAGTAGGTCTAAAACCGTATGTGACAAAAGAAGTATGTCCAAATTCACAGTACTCATAAAAGAGTACGCAAAAAATACCCAGATGACCTACTACTTCTGGCGAGATTCTGAAGTGTGGTTACGATGGACATTTTACTGTCCCATGAGGCCATGGGAGAGGACTTGTGAATGGCAGTGAAGTGACACAAATGACGCTGGTAGGTCACATGATAATGACAGCATGGCGAATGTAGTGTGCACGATTTAGCAAATCGGGGGAATGAAATAGGAAATTGTGCGCACGATTTAGCAAATCGGGGGAACGAAATAGGAAAATGTGCGCACGATTTAGCAAATGAAGGGAACGAAATAGTAAATCGTCCGTATGATTTAGCAAATGAAGGGAACGAAATAGTAAATCGTCCATATGATATAGCAAATGAAGGGAACGAAATAGTAAATCGTCCGTATGATTTAGCAAATCGAGGGAATGAAATAGGAAATTGTGAGCACGATTTAGCAAATGAAGGGAACGAAATAGTAAATCGTCTGTATGATTTAGCAAATGAAGGGAACGAAATAGTAAATCGTCCGTATGATATAGCAAATGAAGGGAACGAAATAGTAAATCGTCCGTACGATTTAGCAAATCGAGGGAATGAAATAGGAAATTGTGAGCACGATTTAGCAAATGAAGGGAACGAAATAGTAAATCGTCCGTATGATTTAGCAAATGAAGGGAACGAAATAGTAAATCGTCCGTATGATATAGCAAATGAAGGGAACGAAATAGTAAATCGTCCGTACGATTTAGCAAATCGAGGGAATGAAATAGGAAATTGTGAGCACGATTTAGCAAATGAAGGGAACGAAATAGTAAATCGTCCGTATGATTTAGCAAATGAAGGGAACGAAATAGTAAATCGTCCGTATGATATAGCAAATGAAGGGAACGAAATAGTAAATCGTCCGTACGATTTAGCAAATCGAGGGAATGAAATAGGAAATTGTGCGCACGATTTAGCAAATCGGGGGAACGAAATAGGAAAATGTGCGCACGATTTAGCAAATGAAGGGAACGAAATAGTAAATCGTCCGTATGATATAGCAAATGAAGGGAACGAAATAGTAAATCGTCCGTACGATTTAGCAAATCGAGGGAATGAAATAGGAAATTGTGAGCACGATTTAGCAAATGAAGGGAACGAAATAGTAAATCGTCCGTATGATTTAGCAAATGAAGGGAACGAAATAGTAAATCGTCCACACGATTTAGCAGATCGGGGGAACAAAATAGGAAAATGTGCGCACGATTTAGCAAATGAAGGGAACGAAATAGTAAATCGTCTGTATGATTTAGCAAATGAAGGGACCGAAATAGTAAATTGTCCGTACGATTTAGCAAATCGAGGGAATGAAATAGGAAATTGTGCGCACGATTTAGCAAATGAAGGGAACGAAATAGTAATTCGTCCGTATGATTTAGCAAATCAAGGGAACGAAATAGTAAATCGTCCGCACGATTTAGCAAATCGGGGGAACGAAATAGGAAATTGTGCGCACGATTTAGCAAATGAAGGGAACGAAATAGTAAATCGTCCGTATGATTTAGCAAATGAAGGGAACAAAATAGTAAATCGTCTGTACGATTTAGCAAATCGAGGGAATGAAATAGGAAATTGTGAGCACGATTTAGCAAATGAAGGGAACGAAATAGTAAATCGTCCGCACGATTTAGCAAATCGGGGGAACGAAATAGGAAATTGTGCGCACGATTTAGCAAATGAAGGGAACGAAATAGTAATTCGTCCGTATGATTTAGCAAATCAAGGGAACGAAATAGTAAATTGTGCGCACGATTTAGCAAATGAAGGGAACAAAATAGTAAATCGTCCGCACGATTTAGCAAATTGAGGGAACGAAATAGTAAATTGTGCGCATGATTTAGCAAATCGAGGGAACGAAATAGTAAATTGTGCGCACGATTTAGCAAATCAAGGGAACGTAATAGTAAACCATCCGTACGATTTAGCAAATCGAGGGAATGAAATAGTAATTCGTACTACCTACATTACAACAATAGTTTCATGTCTGTCATATCACTCCACACTCTCTTTCTTCTCACATAATAAAATAAAAATATTAATTGGAGTTGAAAGTATGTCCCTTTATTAATTTATTTGTTAAGTAGACTTACTGTAAGCGGCATATTCGCTTTGTATCGTGGTTCCAGCTCTCCCTGTTATGGTTTATTTTGATTTTTTCCTGCTGTATGTTTTCCTTTTCTTACAAATCTCATCTAATTCTTAAATTATTTTGCGAAATACTCAAAATGTCCACACATTCATTTACTGCATTGCGTGTCAACCATAAACAGTCTAGAGTAAAACTAATGAACTATATTACTTGGCAGAAGATGTGTTTATTGGGATCATTAATCATTTTAATTTATTGAACAGTGGCATCATTTATCATGTTGTTGCATTGTCTCTCATGTAATGTCTCTCATGGCTTGATTTGACAGAGTAACTTGCAGTATTTTTCAGTGTAGCACTGATATATGATATGATAATTATTCTCTGAATGTCATGATATGCCTTCTATGTAGTGGCATACAATTTGACTTATTTTTTTAATGGCCATGAAATGATAAACATCATTGGCAGTGCTTGTAAAGGTCATGAAACGGAGTCAAAATTAAATTTTTTAATTAAGTTTGGTGTGATGCTGTAGCTTGGCGCTACTCTACATAGTTTAGTTCAGTGATTGAACAAACACCGCTGCATTGTTTCAGAAAGCAAATGCAAGACTCTCTGAGGAATCACTGTGCTGTATAGATCTGTTCTATCAATACAGACTCATGGTCAGCCTGGTTTCCACATTGATGGTCTACGGGAAGAGCATTTCCAGCTTGTTTGAGCAGGCTAATCAAAAGAGCCCGTTCCATTAGCGGCCTCACGCTGGACTCACCCCAGGCAGTGACAGGCACGAGGATGTTGCCAGATTGGAATCCATTATGAAGCCTTCTGCACATGTCTCCACATTAGCCAGCTGATTCCACTGCAGCTTCTGTAAGTCACTGGTTTTGCTTCAGGATTTTACATTACATGCCAAGTGGGAACCCAGCACAGTACGAAAACGAAATATCGAAATCAAACATCACCTTAAAATCAAACATTTATTTTCATTAATATTACACTGAACGGCATTGACCCAACAATATTCAAAATTATTAAACAGCTGCATACACAATGCATGAAAGGTAATATTCGAAAAAGCATAATAAGGGCACTTTAAACTTGTATTTAATGTAGAATTTTTTTACCTTGTGTAGTTTTGGATATTTTTGACAATCTGTGCATACAGGACATCTATGAAATTTGACTAGAGTTTGATTGAACGCATGGCATATCAGCTGATATGTGAAGTGTTTTTCTTCCTTTCAAATGTTGATATGTTTGTTTATTTATTTTACTATTCTAACTATGGTTCTGTTTTCATTTAATACTGTTTTTCCCCCCTGCCGTCCGCCACTGAAATGGGTCAAAACCCTCCTGTGACTGGTATGTTGTGACCCATTTTGGTCCACTGCTGTAAAACAGCACTATAGGGATCATTTCTGTCTGGTACCATCAGATAAAATGAGTGTCTCTGTGGCTCCATGTATCGTTTGGCTTTCGCTCAAGTAAAAAACAAAAACAATGTGCAAGGTTTTTTCATCAGTTTTTGAGCTTGATGCATTAGCAGCATGATGTACATATGTTGCATTAAAGGATTAGTTCACTTCAGAATTTTAATTTCCTGATAATTCACTCACCCTCATGTCATCCAAGATGTTTATGTCTTTCTTTCTTCAGTTGAAAAGAAATTAAGGATTTTTCTCCATATAGTGGACTTCACTGGGGTTCAACGGGTTGAAGGTCCAAATGTCAGTTTCAGTGCAGCTTCAAAGAGCTCTACATGATCCCAGACGAGGAATAAGGGTCTTATCTAGAGAAACAATCGGTCATATTTTACTTTTTTAACCACGAATGCTCGTCTTGCACTGCTCTGTGATGCGCCACACATTACGTAATCATGTTGGAAAGGTCACGCGTGACGTAGGCAGAAGTACCGCGGTAGGGCGAAAAACTCCATCTCATTTTCGCCGCCAACTTCAAAATTGTCCTACATCGTTGTTTTACCTTTTTTTGTAAAGGCCGTTTGACGTAGTCTTTGCACGTTCGCTTTGTAGACACTGGATCGATACTTCCGCCTACTTCACACATGACCTTTCCAACGTGATTACATAATGCGTGGCGCATCACAGAGCAGTGCAAGACGAGCATTTGTGGTTAAAAAGTATATAAATGTAAATTTTTTTAGAAAATGGCTGATCGTTTTGCTAGATAAGACCCTTATTCCTCATCTGGGATTGTGTTGAGCTCTTTGAAGCTGCACTGAAACTGACATTTAGACCTTCAACCCGTTGAACCCCAGTGAAGTCCACTATATGGAGAAAAATCCTGGAATGTTTTCCTCAAAAACCTTCATTTCATTTCGACTGAAGAAAGAAAGACATAAACATCTTGGATGACATGGAGGTGAGTAAATTATCAGGAAATTTGAATTCTGAAGTGAACTAATCCTTTAACAGCATGTAATGTAGTTTCTAACTGGACTGCGTTGAGTATTTTGTCAGTATTTGTGGTCACAACCTGTGTGTTTCGAATCATTGTGTAACATCAATCATTTTTGATTTCTCAGCCTTTTATATCAGAGATGAATTCATTACCATTCAAGCAGTATTATCACAGGGTGTCATATCTGAACATACAAAAGCCTTTTCCTCTGAGAGCGTCCCATAAACAAACACATAATAGAGCGATTCAATTATTGGGCTCTAGATAAACCACCAGTGGGACTCGCCAATGTCAATAATGCTGATAAAAGAGATTCAGAATGTATCTGTCACACACATCAGACTCTATAAATAGAGGAAGCACTTACACAGAAAGCAGTCCGAAACCTATTTAAACTAAGCTGCAAGAAAATCATCTATTCTGGCTTGGAACCAATTTGTATAGTTTATTTCCTTTCAATTTGGGAAAGTCAGAAAAGTCATCCTCGGGGGAAAAATTGCTTTTGTTTTTATGTGCAAAACAGTCGTCTCATTATCTCAGATAAATATAAAATAATGATTTTTAATATTTCCAAAACAATGCAACGATCTTGCAAAGATCTTTCAGTTTATTCCACTTCCATTTGATTTTTAATTTCAGTGCCAGTCAGAGATGAGAAAAGGGTCTGTCTTCTTCCTGCAGCTGATTTTAGTAATTTTTTGGTTTTTATTACGGCAGTAAGGAAAGTCATTCTGGTGAGTGAGGCACAACGAGATGATCGACTAACTAAACTAACTTGGATTCAAGTTGTTTTTTCATAATGGGACCTGTGTGATGGAGCTCCATATGCTTGTGAGCCACGATTGAATACCTACTCCAAAAATATGTGGACGCCCCCTTCTAAATAATAGGTTTGATTATTCCAGTAATTTCTGTGAGGAAAAATCTTAATACTTCACCATACAATGACATGCTAGAGAATTGTGTGCTTGCTTCCAGCTTTGTAGCAACCGTTTTTCGAGGGTCTCTTTCTATTCCGGTGTGGTGAGAAATCGAGTCCCCCCAGGAATCGGGACTCCTTTAGGACCCTGAGTGATTCACAGGTTCAACGGACTTTTACAGAACATACTACGTTGCAACAATCCTTATCCTTATAAAATATATATATATTGTTAGGCATGGTTGTGTTTCCAGTTTGTGTTATTATGCAATACATATGCATTCATTTTATATTGCAAGCATGTTGTTTGTGCACTTAATGTAATAAACATCATACAATAGTGAAATAGGTTATAGTTAGTCAATAATTAATCGCAATAACTTTGATCAGGCATTGGGTCCTAAGGGAGACCCGATTCCTTGAGGGATTTGATTTGTCATGACACCGGCACGACAGTGTCCCAAAGTGAAGTCTATATGAAAGTGATTTACTGACTCTGGTGTCAGAGAAAAACTTTGGGATGATTTGGAGCCATCTAAATATCACAAAAAATATTTCCGAATAAAGCTGCATCTCCATCTTGTGTTTGAGAGAACAAAATCCTCACTTCTAAGGAAAATTATGCAAAATAAGAATGGAAATGAAAGCTGTATCCACTGGGGGAGTCATTGTGACTCTCTTACTAAATATAATGAATTACTTTAGTTTATGAACATGAAATATTTAGAGGAAAACAAAACAGCCATTCCTTCTGGGTTATTGTAATACTTACGTTCTTGTTTACACTGAACATCTCAGATTTCTTTAATCTTACTATACATTTAATACTTTCAATAAGACATGCATAAACTACGATGAAAACACCTAATTTTCACATTTTCATGAAAATATGTGGATTGAAACCTAGCTATTGATGCTCTTGTGTCTGAATAGAAGCAAAATCATTATCTAGTGGAAAACCTTCCCAGAAGAGTTGAAGCTGTTATACCAGCAAAGGGAAGGGTTAATGTGTTTGAAATTAAATGTTCAACAAGACACAAGAGCATCAGTGAGGCCAGACTGTTGTTGAGTGATCTATAGGGTCTTGCTCACTGTTCCAGTTCATCCCGAAAGGGTTCAATTCAGGTCTGGGTTTGTGCAAGCTGGTCAAGTTCATCCATTAAATTTTTTGCTCACCAGCCACTGTGGCTAGTGGGTTTCCAAAGTTACTAGCCACTCAGCATTTTCACTGGCCACAATTTTGACATCAATACCATGGGGAAAAACTGCCATATAGATATTTTTAATATTATCTCATAATTTGGCAGCAGGTATATTAGGCTGCTGTCACTTTAAGACCTGATGCACGGATCCATTATACTGTTACACATGCGTTTTCTTTCTCAACTGTTTACATTTACTTAAAACGTAACTGACTGTTTACACGTGAATACTCGCAAGACCGGCATTTTGACATTAGTTTGTGTGTATTTGACTGTTTAAGTGTAATAAGCAGTGAAAAATAACTCAATTTAGTACTGAGAGGCGGCTTTATGTGCGCGCACATAAAAATCTGCGGGAATGAGTAAAATTATACGCAATCCCACGCCGAAATTCAACAATATTCATCCGGAGCAAATGAAACAAGGTGGGTTTGTGTGTCAGCTCGCTGTTGGAGAGATGAGAGAGAGAGAAAGAGCAGCTGGTATAGTGTATCTATTCTGTGAAAATGAGTATTGGAAGCGTTTCAGATATTTCAGTATCGAAAAATCAATATTTTTGACAACACTACATTGCACTTAGTTTATTATTTCAGATGCCTTTTTAAAAGACTACAATTGAAAAATGTATATATTATATATAAAATTCAACGGTACGGTTAATGTCAAGCCCTGATCCCCACTATAGTCAGAAAACCAAATTGTAAAGAATCCTCCCAAAACTATTGCACTGAAATTGAAAGAAAAGTCTAGAATGTCACTGCATGGTGTAGCATTAAGATTTCACTGGAATTACTAAAATAGCCAAACCCATTCATTAAAGAGGAGAGGTGTGTTTCTGGACACTATAGATGAGATCGTGCCAAGAGAAAACACCTCTCCAGTCAAACCTGCTCACTATAAATGCCTATTGAAATAAACCAGCAAAGGTCTCTGTATCTCATACTCGTTGGGAGAAACAAGCCCCATCACAGATTGTATTCAAAGGCAACTTTGTACCACTTACAAGGCTGGTTGGGGAACAGGGTCATTCCCAAGAGAACCACCGGCTCAGTGGTTTCCACAGCACTGAGGATTCATAAATCAAACTCTGGGCTGCGTAATATCATAAAGTACCCAGAGAGCCTTCCAGGGCCGCTGCGTATATGTGTGTGTAATAAACTTAAGAAGCCGAAAGCAACAAACTACTGCAGCGTCTACAGGCAGAAATGACCACACACCACAAAACACGAGTAAAACCAACCCTCTCTCATACCGGTGAATCTCAACTGGTTGGTTGCAGGTCTGATCTGATGGGTCACGGACAGCAGGAAAATGGTTGTAAGTGCAAATAATAAAATATAATCAATTGTGCACAATTAGAACAGTTAAAAGGAAATAAATGCATTATCTTTTGTGATATTTTGGTGCAAATTCATCTGTCACTTGTGAATATTAATGCAATTTTTGGCTCAGTGTGCGTTTTATGTGTTTTGGGTACAAACTTGTTTTTTTCGTATATATTTTCATGGTTAAGGAATTGTTTTCAGTATTAAGTAACAAAACACTTTTGCTCGTCATCTGATGTTCAGTGTAAAATCTGAGTCCTGAAACAAAACCAGTTGAGAGCCACTGTCGTATACTCTTACTTTTAGTTAGTTCAGTGATATGCCAACCACAAACTGTACTAGTTAAACTGCTGTTTTTTGTCCTGTGAAATGATTTGATGAAGGCTGAGAGGTTGTGGACACAGATGAGTGCTGTCATTGGTCATCTCACCTCAGAGCTCAGTTGCTGTGCGCGGTGTTGAACTGACTGAATGATGCTTTTAATCCAGCAGGAGACCAAACCCGTCCGGTATCTGATTCCATGAGGCTTCACAGTATTAAAATCCAACTCATGTAGTGAGACAGAAAACACTCAAGCATTGCACGAGGATGATGTTGAGAGGAAAAGCCTCAGAAACAAACGTTTGCAAATAAAAAAAAAAAAAAAAGCCTGTTTGGATTCCAGCGTGTCTCGCAGCTGCGCTCGGATGAAATCACGATGCAATTCACCTCATTCCCGAATGCTTGCGCTCTCTCTCTCTCTCTCTCTCTCTCTCTCACACACACACACAAATTTTTTTTTCTGTCCCTCCCCACATCTTTCTCTCTCTCTCTCCCTTTCTTTCTTTCTCTCTCTCTCTCTCTCTCTCTCTCTCTCTCTCTCTCTCTCTCTCTCTCTCTCTCTCTATTTCAATTCAATTTAGTGTTTTATTGACATGATGAAACCGATGAATCCAGAACATTTCTATTTAAAAAAAAAAAGGAAAAAAAGGAAGGAATAAAAATAAAATGGTACAAACAAGGTGATTAAACAAGGTGTATTCTCAAAATAAAATATTAAATATTTCATAGAGCTTATATACATTGTTAATATAAGTGATAATTAAAATTAATACATATAAAATAAATAAATAATAATAATAATAATTAATTACTAATATTAATAATATAATAAATACAATTAATCATTTTATAAAAAGCATTTTTCTACACTTGCTACCCATAAAATTACTGTGATGCATGTGAGTGGCTTGTTGCTTATATTATATTATATTATTATGTTATGTTATATTACATTATCATGTTATATTACATTATTATATTAATTATATTATATTATATATGAAAATTATAAAAAAATAAAATGAAAAGCATATCTTCTGTTGTCTGTAATTGATTTGAATAGCAAATGCACAGCGGCGCTTCATGAAAAATAAATAGTTTAATAGGTTGATTCAGATTGTGGAGATTGAGCTGGTTATGAACATGAAATATTTAGAGGAAAGCAAAACAGCCAACCCAGTGCTGATATTGACTTCATGCATATATCTGGCTGGTCTCTCCAGGACTGCTATTTAGATAGTGTCATTTTGATTTTCTTTCTGGGTTATAGTTTATACAGAGGTGTTAGCTGGGTAGTCATTTCTTAATTATGTTAATGTGCATATGCATAATTAAGTTTACACTAAACATCTCAGATTTCTTTGTTTAGAAATAGCATGTTATCGTATACTCTTACTATCTGTGCAATAAGTATACAGTGCATAGTATGCACATTTTCTGTATGCATGATGATCTAGAGCTTGTGCCAGAATGTGCCGCTTCAAGCCAGAGATCCCTGCGTGAGAGACAGTAGTTTGCTGATGTGGCGTGAGTTCATGCTGTTCTCTGTGTGTCTTCAGTTTCAGGACGAACCCAGAACAGAATGCAGAATGAAGAAACATTTTAAAAGAAACTATTATTAGAAGAGGAGGCACTGCAAATGTTTTAATGATTTATTCATATTTTAGTATTATGACAGCAAGACAGATGTGCAGTCTGAAGTGTGTTTTCAGCTGTCACATTCTCTTTCTCACACACTTGTTTATCTCCTCTGGTCAGAGAGACGGTCATTGTCACGATCTGTGCAAACACAGACAGTTTGTGGTCTTATTATCTGTACTTTCTGGCCATTTGACTATTTCTTCATCCATCTTTCCTGTCATCTCTCTTTCTCTGTCTACTCTCATTCCTCTTTTCGCTCGTCTTTCTTCTTTCTCAGATATTGCTCTTTTGTGGCTCAGGAGGTTTAATGGTGTTTTTATTGAAGTTTCAACTTTAATCTTTCTCCTGAAATTGTTTAGGAGAAATAAAAAATTTGAGATAGGAATCATAAGGAATTTAATGATTTTGTTTCCACAAAAGAATTTTGGTTTCTAAACGATTCTTTTTGGTAACATTTTAAAAATCTTATTCTTAACAGTGTTATTTTAGTATAATTTATATAGGCTAACATTATAATTTTTAGCTTTTATTTTTATATGTTCAGTTTTCATTTTAATTCTTTTTTATAAACATTTCTAAATAGCTTTAATTTGTTTTTAGTTCAATTTTAGTTTTATTCAGTTTAAATTTAGTCATATTTTTAATATTTAATTTAGTTGCCAAGGTGACAATGTGATCAGTGTGATATAACTTTTTGTCTCTTGCCACTGGCAGATTTAATCAAGCATAAATAAGTCAAAAACATGAACACTGTAAACCCGAATAAGTTGGCAAAACTCAAAAAATTTGAGACGATCAGTTAAATCAAAAAGTTTAAGTAAAGAAATTCAAAGTTTAAGTACGCAGAACTGGCAGATTTTTATTCTGTACTCGTACATTTTAATTGTTCTTAAACTGAAATATTTGAGTAAACTAATTCATACATTTAACTTAAAATTACCATGTAATCTCAACTTAAATAAAATTAAAAGAAATGAGTTCATAAAACTCAAAACAGCTGCAATTTACTTAATTTTATCAGTTCTGTGAGCTTTAAAGAAAAAGAAAGTGCTAAATACTCATAAAAGTTAATTTGACCAAACTAATTTGTTTAATTTAAGTTTGTCTTACTCAAACCAATTGATTATTTTGAGTGTTAAGGTTTACAGTGAACTTGTGAGTTTAAAATTGATTTGTGAATCTTTTCGACTGATTCATTGAAGAGTCATTTGTGAATCGGACTAGACTGATTGTGCTGAATGTTTGTTGTTGCTCGTAACCAGCAGAAACATTGTACAAGAAAGATTTTTGTTGTCTTTGTGGCACTTAGTTTTGAATAAGAACCAGTTCTCAGTTCCCGACTCCAATAAAAACACATATAAATGAGTCAATTGCCAACATAAGAGTAAGAGTTTACAGTTATAAAATGAATGTAGATGCAGTTCAAATCTTGGGAGTATTTGATGACAAATGTTTGAGTTCATATTGTGATTACAGACTTTGGTAATCAGAGCACAGTTTGAGACCTCGTTTTAAAGGAGACAATGTGAGATTACTGAGGAATTCAGCCAAACTTCTCATTGCTTTCTAGGAGAAAGATATTAAAGAGATATTATTTGTGCCTATTCTGTGTTCTCCCCTCATCCGTGTTCTGTTTCTATCTTTCTCTTCCCACTCTGTTCCTGTGCGTTCCCTCTTTTCTCCTGCCAGCGTCTTTCAGACGTGTTGATCTATAAACAGCCTCTTTACCATTTCAAAGATGCACCTGAATATTTGGATCTGATGAATGTCGCCCAAAGCCCTAAACCTCCTCCATGTGTCACCCTGCTGAACGGCTTTAGTGCTGCTGATGAGATGAGCTGCTTTATACAGGTTATTGCTGGTTTGACTCGTGCATACTTGTGTGTAGCTCTTATATTCTATATTCTATTGTTCTATATATATATTATTCAATATCAAAACTTGAAGGTCTAGTGAAGCATATGATTTCTGTGCCTTTGATGGCACCACATTGAATTGCAGAAATGCAGAAAGTGAAATGTGAGCAGTATTTACCTGTGCAAAATGTGCTGCCGTGATGTTAGGGTTGCTGATATGATTGCTAAGGTGTTTCTTTTAACAAATTATGCGGTTGCTATGATGTTTTGGGTGATTTATAGGTGATTTCTTTCTTACTGGGCCATTTCACTGAAGTTACACTAAGGCATGAACACAAAAGAAGATATTTATGGAAGTCAACTGTCTGGTTACCATATTCTTCAAAATATCTTCTTTTGTGATCAGCCGATGAAGGAAATTCATACAGGTTTGGAACAGCTTGAGGGTGAGTAAATGATGACAGCATTTTCATTTTTGGGTGAACTGTCTCTTTAAGAGGATTTTATTTCAAGACCACATCTGCAGGAATATCACTAAATTGCAGATGTCATTGTCTAACATCATTAATGTAACTGAATGTAAAACGTCCTGCTTCAAAGGCAATCAATAACTTATTTCTAATTTGATTTCTTTTGTTACTGTTGTGCCGGCTCAGAAATCAAAGAAGCATTGTGTCACAAATGTCACCAAAATGAATACAAATGCCCATAAAATTCAAGATATGATTGCAAAAAAGTACTTGTATGAATTATAACATATGAAATAATTCATTAAGCAATATCACTTAAGAGAAAGAGAGCTGTTTTCACAAATGAGCATGATAGCAAACGTGACATTGATTTTACATAAACGTTCAAAAAACTGAATTTTATTTTTTAAACATTAAAGGGCACCTATAATGCTTCTTTCACAAGATGTAATATAAGTCTCTGGTGTCCCCAGAATGTGTCTGTGAAGTTTCAGCTCAAAATACCCCACAGATCATTTATTATAGCTTGTCAAATTTGCCTGTTTGGGTGTGAGCAAAAACACGCCGTTTTTGTGTGTGTCCCTTTAAATGCAAATGAGCTGCTGCTCCCGGCCCCCTTTCCAGAAGAGGGCGGAGCTTTAACAGCTCGCGCTTCGGTTGTTCAACAACAACAAAGCTGGAGAATCTCACGCAGCCAAAATGACGAAAGTGTTCAATCTTACATTGTTCAAACCGGAGTCGACACTGATGGAGAGACTCAGGAAGAAGTTACAACTTTTAGAATGAAACTGGACGTTTCTGAATGGTTAGTGGATAAATTTATGTAGTTGCTGTGGAGTTGATTCAACTCATCGACTAGCATGTGCCGTCATGTTGATCTTTTGTGCAAATCCAGCGTTGAATTGACCCTCGTTTGTGAAGCAGTTCGGCGTAAAATGACGGCATGGCAACAACATGGCCTCACGCCCTTTGTTGCGTGTTCTCAGGAGCGGGGTTTATGTAAATTTTGGATGTCACTAGTGATGTCACCAACCCGGGAAGAAGCTCGTTGTAGTCCCTACCAGCCGTTTGTTGTAGTCCTTAAAAAGCGAATTCTTTAAAAGAAAATATCTCCCTTTGCATTGAACTTTGAGCGTCGTAACTTTGCAGATGTTGTTTATGCTCAAACAGCAACATTACACTCTAACTAAAGTTAAAAAAGTGAAATCATAATCAAGGTCCCCACTTAATCTCAACATTATTTATGTAGTTGTAATTTTACCAATTCAGATGGAGATTATGTGCCACCTCTGCAGTGCAAAGATTTAATTTGATTGGTAACAGCACACATATAGGGTCTTATTATTCTAATTGTATTTATTGAATATAAAACATTTTTCATGCAGTAAATGCTGATGTTTTAGATGAATTTAAGGGGGTTGCTGGTATGGCCTTGGTCTCGGTCATGTCTTGGTCTCAACACACATTGGACTTGGTCTCGGTTTAGGTGGTTGTGACTGCAACACTAGTCTTTAGTCTCGTGATGGCACAAATCAGAACAGACAGAGGCTCCAACTCTTTTCTCCAGGCAAAATCACAACGCTCCATTCCCGCTCCACCCACATAATCCAAAGGGCCGTATGTGTGTGTGTGTGTGTGTGTGTGTGTGGACAGGTAGGTGTTTGTGTGTCTTTCTTTCACCTGTCTTCCTTCCTTCCCTCCCCCTCCATCACGATCTTTCCCCCTCTCAGCGTTAATGGAGTAACGGATGGAACGAGCGAGATCATGAGTGATGGTGATCTGCTCTGGTGTCCTCGTGTGTGTGTGTGTGTGTGTGTGTTAATGTGTGAGAGTGTTTGTCACAGTGTGTTAAAAGCATCTCTGGCACTCTCAGGTGTGCACAGACCGTTCCAGCCTTGACTTTTGCCTTGAATCAGCAAAGCTGCCATATTTTGGCAGACATTTTGCTGCAATAAAAGAAATAAATAGAACATACTGGCACTTCAGATATTTTAAATGACAGCGAACGGTGCTTGTAAATTAAAACATCCTGGTGATTAAACAAATAGTTCATCAGACAAACGAAATTCAGTCAATCCAAACCCATATTCTGTTTTTAATGAGCAAATAATGACCTAGTTTTCCTTTTGGGGTGAACTATTCTCACTGACCTCTTTCCAGACGAAGCCCTGATCCGGCGGTGTAAAATCCATTCAATTTCACCTCATTTAGTTGATTCGCTTCCCGTCTTTGCGGCGCTTTAGTGTCGTACACTAATTTAATGGCTTGCCACGTGCCGGCTTCTTCATATCTAGCGTCTGCGGTTTTATGGGATCAATTTATTTGTTATGTACATGCGCTGGCAAGATAAACGCCTCTGTGCTCCGCCAATTTTGGGGGATAAATTGCAGGCAGGAACGGGAGGGGCGAATCTATCGGCTCACGGAAAAATAAAGGATGGCTTCCATTTGTTCTGTTCGTGGTGGTCCGAGATCAGCTGTTTGTTTCCATATCCTCCCAAGCGCTGACTCAGGATCAGTCGGAGTGATTTAGTGGCCACGGTCTGAGGAATGACTGAGCGCTCGGATCAGTTTTGTTTGCTTGGCAGAATGCAGTGAGGGATGGAAAAGCAGGCCCGGGATCAGATGTTTGGGCTGATTTAGAGCTGAGAGGGCACCGTTATACCTGGAGAGAGCTGTCCGTTTGCATTCCCATTCATCTCGTAGCAGTTGCTCGACTGGTGCATGCAGCCTTGAAGGTACACAGCCTGCTTGATGTTGACTTTGCTTATAGAACCTATAAAGCTGCACTTTATGTTCATATACAAACAAAAAACACTTATATATGCTACCTTTCAAAAGTTTGGTGTCGGTAAAATATTTAATTGTTTTTAAAAGAAGCCTCTTCTGCTCACCAAGGCTGCATTTATTTGATTAAAAATACAGTAAAATTGTGAAATATGTTTACAATTTAAAATAACTGTTTTCTATGTGAATATATTGTAAAATGTAATTTATTCCTGTGATCAAAGCTGAATTTTCAGCATCATTACTGCAGTCTTCAGTGTCACATGATCCTTCAGAAATCATTCTAATATGATGATTTGCTGCTCAAGAAACATTTCTGATTATCAATGTTGAAAACAGTTGTGCTGCTTCATATTTTTGTGGAAACTGTGATAACTTTTTTGCAGGATTTTTTTGATGAATAGAAAGTTCATCATTTGTTTGAAATAGAAATATTTTGTAGCATTTGATCAATTTAACGGGTCACACTTTAGTTTAGGGTCCAATTCTTACTATTAACTACAACTTTTCCCTCAATAAACCCCTAATTACTGCTTATTAATAGTTAGTAAGGTAGTTTAGGTATTGGGTAGGATTAAGTGATGTAGAATATTAGAATAAGGCATTAATATGTGCTTTATAAGTACTAATAAACAGCTAATAGTAATATGCATGCTAATAAGCAACTAGTTCATAGTAAGAATTGGACCCTAAACTAAAGTTTTACCTTTTAATGCATCCTTGCTGAATAAAAACTAAATAAGAACCCAAACCTTTCTAGTTAGATATGCCTAAAACCAAGAAAAAATATCAATAATGTAAGCATTATGTAAGTGACTTGGCAGGAACGTTTGAGACTGGCATAAATATCTAGCTGCTTAAATATTATTGCATCTTAAAACTAGACAGCAAGTTTTTTTATGTTTTATTTTAGCCATTTTAATGAATGTAGTATTGACATTTTTGCATCTTAAGTAATGAAATGACCTTGGAATGTAAATTCTTAAAAATCAAGGTACAGTATAAACAAAAGCATCTCACTTTTAATTGTTTTGCATGCTTTTTTCATGTTTTTATACTTCTAAGAGCAATTCATTTGCATTTATTAATCAAGAAATAAAGGTAAATTGATTTAAATTGTATTGAAATGAAGAAAATAAAAGGGCAACACTTTACAATAAGGTCTGATTTTTTAACATTATTTAATGCATAAACTAACATGAACTAACAATGAGCAATGTATTTTTACAGCATTTATTAACTTTGTTAATGTTGGTTAATAAAAATCTTCATGTTCATGTTAGTTCACAGTGCATTAACTAATGATTACAGATATGACTTTTGATCTTAAAAATGTATTAGTGAATGTTAAAAAACACACTAACTAAGATTAACACATGCTGTAGAAGTATTGTTCATTGTTAGTTCATGTTAACTGATGTGGTTAACTAATGTTATCGAAAGAAAACTTATTATAAAGTGCTACCAATAAAAAAATAGAATTCAGAAATAAAATTTACAGAATTTAATGGGAATCAAACCCTTGACCTCAGCATTGTTTCCTTTCTTAAAAATACAAAAAAAGTGGAATTAAGTTGAATTAGAGTCAAGCTATATTCATCATTAAATTCTGTATGATTCTTTGAGCTATAGAAACATTTGCATCAACATGTAAAATTAAGACATTTTAATGTAAGATTTAAGATAAAAGTCTGTTTGAAATAAGTTTGCAAAGCTGCACTAGTTACTGTCTAGTTTTAAAATCCATTAATATTTTAGCAGCAAGATATACATGCTTCTTCTTACCTAATCATTTTTGCATATGAAGGTGGCAGAATTTTTTGCTTGATTTTGAAAAATTGCTACATTTAAATGTTTTGCTGGTTTCAACATATTTTTCAGAACGTTGAGTCTTGTGCGAGAGAGGCGAAAGTGACTTCTCAACATCCTCCCTCGTGTCTGTTATCTGTTATCCTCCTTTTCCTTCTATCGTTTCATCCGTAGAGAACGGCACAATCGCTTCTGCTGCTTTGTTGAGGAATGCCTCTAAAAGCAAAACAGAGTTGTGTCAGGAAAAATCCTGCTCGGTGTGAGAGAATGCCAAGTCTCGCAGGTAACAGCCGTGTGCGTTTGCTTTCAGCACAATCTCAGGCCCAGATGTCTTCCCTGAGGTGTTTTTGAGCTCTTTATATGAGCATGTGCTTTATTGCTGTGTCATTTCCATCCGGGACTGGAAATCTGCATTTGGAATCCAGTAAGGTTGAAAAATTTTAGTGCAGTCATAAAAACAAGCTCATTTTGATGAGGAAAAGTCGCCTCATGCACTAATTCATGAGGAATATGATGTATAAACGTGTTTCAGCTGTAAATTGAGAAGGTTAACTGTATACTTTCAGTTTATTGAAGTCATTTTTGCAGGATTTTGCAGGACTGTCACTTGAATTCATAATGTGAGAAATGCATGTGAGATGGTTGCTTGGGCGTTATGAGTGGTTGCTAGGTTTTTCACCTGTTTTATCATGCTGAAGTTTAATTCTTAGTGAAACAGGTTTGATTGGTAACACTTTATTTTAAGGTCTCATTAGTTAATGCATTAACTGACATTAGCAATGAGCAATACATTCTGTACAGTATTTATTCATCTTTGTTAGCATTAGTTAACTCTTCATTGTTAGTTCACATTCAGCTCAGGTCCATTTTATTAAGCTCAGGTCCAAATTATATTAACAGATATTTTAACTTTTGATTTCAATGTACACTGAAAAAAAAAAAAATGTATAGAAACAATTTTCACTAAGAAACAACGAGTAACTATGGAAGCTTGTTTCCGCCACTGAATAAAAAATAAAAAAGGTAATTGCAACTTTTTATCTCACAATTCTGACTTTTTTCTCAGAATTGCGAGTTATAAAGTCAGAATTGCATTAAAAAAGTCAGAATTGCGAGTTATAAAGTCAGAATTGGGTTATAAAGTCAGAATTTCGAGATATAAAGTCAGAATTGCGTTATAAAGTCAGAATTGTGAGTTATAAAGTCAGAATTGCGAGATATAAAGTCAGAATTGTGAGTTATAAAGTCAGAATTGCGAGATATAAAGTCAGAATTGCGAGTTATAAAGTCAGAATTGCGAGATAGAAAGTCAGAATTGCGAGATAGAAAGTCAGAATTGCGAGATATAAAGTCAGAATTGCGAGTTATAAAGTCAGAATTGCGAGATATATGGTCAGAATTGCGAGTTATAAAGTCAGAATTCGCGAGATATAAAGTCAGAATTGCGTTATAAAGTCAGAATTTCGAGATATAAAGTCAGAATTGCATGATATAGTTGCAATTCTGACTTTATAACTCATAATTGCGTTTATATTTCATAATTCTGACTTTTTTCTTGCAATTCTGATTTTTTTCTCGCAATTGCAAGTTTATATCTCGAGTTATAAAGTCAGAATTGTGTGATATAAAGTCGCAATTCTTTCTTTTCTTTCTTGACTTTTTTTTCTCACAATTGCAAGCTTATATCTCACAATTCTGACTTTATAACTTGCAATTGTGAGTTTATATCACGCAAAAATCTGAATTGTGAGATAAAAAGTCGCAATTACCTTTTTTTTTTTTCTATTCAGTGGCAGAAACAAGCTTCCATAAGTAACAAATTGAACATGAAATTTTGAAGTAGAAAGACTGATATTTTCTTGTAAAACATACTCCAATAATCTTTGTTTTGTTCACAACTTTGAAAAATCATTTTTTACAGGCTATTAGTAAATGTTGAAATTAATATTTAAGTAGGGAATAACTGACTCCAGGCCTTTGAATTATTAGAAAAATAATGCAGGTTGTAATGTGCTCATGACTCGAAGCAGAGAAATAGTTTGTCATTTTTATCCTATTGTTTACTATATTTATTTGCTTGGTCAGTGTCGTTGTGGGTTTTGGTTCTTTTGCTGTTGTCGGCTGTAAGAACCTTTGAAATACCTGAAATCATTTGTTGGAATGATATGAAACAGTCAAAACCTGCCTGGAACTACTTTAGTCATGTGTTTACTGGAAAGTAATTGTACACCTTAGAACGTTCGTCAACCAATCAGAATCAAGCATTCAGCAGCACCGTAGTATAACAAACGCTGCATCCCTTCATTATAATTGTGTTAGTTACGGTCATCCTGTCACCGTTTAAACTGCCTGTCAATCATAATGTCACAGTTAAAATCCTCCACATTCAGTTTAATTTCAATTTTTACCATATCAGAGAGAAATGTAGATCAAACATTGATCTGCCAGTTCATGCAGAGAACTCTCCTCGTGTGTTTGCATAATGATGCATTTAAAAGTTAATGACCAAACGTATCTTTATAAAAGTTAATAATGTTGCTACAGATGAAATATAACATGGATAACATTGATACTGATTATTAACCATGAGTCAAACCCCTCTACTTAACCGCCAGTCTCGCATGTCCGCCATGTTTGTAGTTTTTAACAGTTTTTATTTGTGTTTGTAGTTCTAGTTGTGCAAGGATCTGCACTTCGTATTCTAACCGGAAGTAGTTGACAATCCGGGTATCTTTGGAACACTCATTTCAAAATACTATGATTTGGGACACACATTTTAATTTTGAATACTATTTATGCAAAATAGGAAGATTAATAAATGCTTTAGAAGTATCATTGTTAGTTCATCTTAATGTAGATAACTAATGCTAACAATGGAACCTTATTGTAAAGTGTGATTTGATTAATAGTAATAGATGTTTGACTTGGCAAACGCCACTAATTACATTAAAGGTAATGTCTGTAAATGTGAAATCAGCACATGGATATGCATATGAGCCTGTGTAAGTGTGAAGACATACGCTGTAAAGTCTTTGTTTGTTTCATTGATTTCTGGTCTAATTCTCCCTCCGGCTGCAGGAACGAGCTGAACTCGACAGGAGGAGGAACAAACTCTGATGATAGATTTACACCCCCTCCAAACGCTGACCTTTTAATCTCACTGTTGTTCTGTTGCCAAGGCGACGTTCTTGCGACCCTCTCTGGTCCGAACGGAGCCTTCGAGAAAATCCCAGAGCATCCCGCCCACCCTTTAGCTGCCTTTGTGATGATTATGTGGCCGTTTGATCGTGTTTACCTGCCGAGACCTCACTGGAGGAGGAAAATGGAAGCTTGAAATGGATTTCATACAGCATCGGCCTGCAGCCACAGGCGCTGATTGACAGCTGTGTTCTTAAAAATAAAGGTTCTTTAGTGGCATTGATGGTTCCATGAAGAACCTTTAACATCCATGGAACCTTTCCATTCCACAAAAGTTTCTTTACATTCTTTAAATTATTAAAATGTTCTTTACACTAAGAAAAATGAAAGGTTCTTTGGGGAGCCAAAAATGTTTTTTCTATGGTATTGTTGCAAAAACCAGGTAGGTCTGACCCCCTACACTCTTAAAAGGATTCAAAAGGTTAAAACCTATACCTGATGTAGAGTTAAATGGCTTTTCTTTCATTTTTGCTGTGATAATTAGGGCGTACCAGCTTTTAGTAGCATATACATTTTCAATTCTTTCCCTGCCATTCATGGAATTTTCCGTCATTTATGACACAATGCTTCGCCACCATTGATGGAATTTTCCGACAATCCATGTTTTCACTGTTATGCAGTAGGGGGCGCTTTTACGCATCTTCTGAAAGAGTACAGAATCGGATCAAAACACAGGTAAATAGAAGCATTAGAAGCGATAGAAGCATTGCTTATGCACATGTAAAATAAAATGGTCATTAAACATATAAATCAGCATATAAATCAAAACTGCCCAATATTACTGAATGAAATGTCGACCCAGGACGAGGTATAAGACTGTGAAGCTTTGCTTTGTTTTCCATAATCTGTTTTTGTAGTCCTTCATTTAGTAAAAAAGAATTTGAATTTTTTACTAAAATGTGTGGAGTACCACAAGGCTCAGTAGTAGGACCATTGCTTTTTACCCTGTACATGCTACCCTTGGGAGATATCATTAGGAAGCATGGTGTTAGTTTTCACTGTTATGCTGATGATACTCAGCTCTATATTTCTTCGCGCCCTGATGAAACGTACTAATTCACAAAATTAAAAGAATACATAGCTGATATAAAAAATTGGATGACTAGTAATTTCCTATTGCTAAATTCAGAAAAAACAGAGATTCTAATTATTGGACCAAAAACCTCTGCATGTAATAACCTAGAAGACTGTCTAAGGGCTCGTTCACACAGAATGCGTCTTTGCGTCAAAAATGCGCTCAGGAATGTTTTTTTAAAAAAGCGAAGCGCAGAACGCGAGGGTCTCGAGACGCGCTTTTGAGATGTGATGCAATAATGGCAATAACGGAAATAAGACATAAGCAAACAGCAGAATAGATAGATACTATTTTTGACATGGAACAAGAAAATAATTGCACTGGCTATGTTGCCGTCAAATAAAACAGTTGCTATGCCAACTTTCTACTGTAAACAGAAGCCTGCAACACTTGCCCCGCCTCCAAGTTCTTCTGATTGGTCCACTGTATTGGAACTGACATTGATGAGCGACGCTGCGTGTAAAAGTTGAAATTCTTTTAACTTGACATGGTGTCTTAAAAACACGGCGCTCATGTGCGAGGCGCTGCAAAAGACGCAAAAGGTGTTTACATAGAAAAACAATGGAAGAGAAGCGCATTGGAATAGAAAAACACGTTCTGTGTGAATGGCCCCTTACACTTGATGGCTGCTCTGTTAAAAAAGGAAAAAAGTGCCGGAACAGAATCCATTTTTGCTTTCCCAAAGAACATTTTCAGTAGTCTACAAGCTTAGAAATGATATATTTTTAAAGGAATTAAAGGGGGTTTTCACAGCAGTGCCACAGAAGAACCACTTCAGTTTCCTCAAAGAACCTTTCAGCGATCAGTTCTCAAAAGAACCATTTTTTCTTAATGTCAGAAACTTTTTAATAATCTAAAAAACCTTTTCCCACTATAAAAAACCTTTTGTGGAATGGAAAGGTTCTTTATGGAACAATCAATGCCAAATTAAAGAACCTTTATTTTTAAGAATGAGGATATTAGAGGTTCCTTTCGGAGCCATAATGCAATGGCAATTAAAAAATTGCATTCACTTTAAAGAGTGGCAATGTCATTGGTGTTGTTCTGAAATCAGTTCCTTGTTTCATGTTTAAATTCTGCATTCGGCTTCACCATATTCCCTCAGATGAACCGTATAATCCTGGAGGTTTCGTGTTTTCAAGAGGATCGTCGCTCTTGTACTTCTGCTATGTCTGTCTCTGTGTTATATTTCTGTGCTGTTGTGCTTGTGAAGTTGAGAAAGCCCAGCGCAGACACCGACAGTGACCCAATTACCCTGAATTGTTCAACCTCGCTGAAGGCCTTATTACTACACCCTGAGACTAAACCTCTCAAGGAAACACATTCATCATGACTGGCACTCTGTTAATGTGATGCACGGTTTAGCCCACAGTAAAACACACAAGCTCTATTCCAAACCCTAGTGAGATGACTACCTAGTGTAGACTGCCTTGTAAGGCATCATAGGTGTGCTTCTAATGTAAGGGAGTTTCCTAAATGTAGTCTGCCTTCGAAGAGACATCAAATTACCAGAATGCATTGTGTCGAATTCCATGAAAAAGAATTAATGCAAGACAGCAGGGTCAGTTTTAAAATAAAAAATATTTCACAATATTGCTGTTTTTACTGTATTTTTGATCAAATAAACAGTGTTGGTGAGCAAAAGAGACTTCTTTCAAAAACATTAAAAATATCTTAACAACCCCAACTTTTTATACTATATGTACATATATATGTATATAAGGCACATCCATCATTCACAAAGTTATTTGTTTATTAAATATTTTGGCTTATTTGACGATGCTTTCAGCAGACGGTAACAGTGAAGTACTTTGTTTAACTCCAATTGACACGTTTTACCATGTTTTTTACCATGTTACCATTCATTCTGCAGCTGGTGGTCTTTGTTTGGTTACCAGGGTGTTTCTAAATGGTTGCTAAAGTGTTTTGAGTGTTTTATTTTTCTAGGGTGTTCTGTGTTGTTTCTTGGTTTAAGACTCCTCTATTGATATTCTGGTCTCTTTATGTCTCAAAGTCTGGGATTTTATTTTATTTTATTAAATTATATTAAATTACATTTTAATTAACCCATTTTATTTTATTAACATCTACTAGTTTTTTGTTTGTTTGTTTTTATTTTTTTATTTTTTACTTAGTAAATAAATGGCATATCTCTGCATTGCATGAATTGTGTTGAATTCTATGAAAAATAATCAATGCAAGATGGCAGGGTCAGTTTTAAGTTGAAAAATATTTCACAATATTGCTGTATTTACTATATTTTTGATCAAATAAACAGTGTTGGTGAGCAGAAGAGACTTGTTTCAAAAACATTAAAAATATCTTACCAACCCCAACTTTTTACACACACACTAAATGCAACAATTAAATAATTTAATCAAATAAATAATTTACTATATAGTAAAAAACCACCCATCCTTTTTCAGTTTATTGCATTAGATAAATTATTTAGCTGATGCACGTTGTTATCGATTTCATTTAGTTGCATTACATTCGACTTGCATTTCATATTTCAGAATTCTGCTCACCTTCGAATCACTTATGAGAGTCTATTTCATTTCTGTGTAGGCAGTGTGCATCAAGGCAGCTCAGCAGAGTTTGGAACAAAGTTGCTGTTTTACTAAAAGAAACTTTTGTGTGGTAGTTTTCTGAGGAGGTGTTTTACCTGAGTGTTGATATGCAGAGTAAACAATGGAGAGGAGGAAAATAAAAGTGGGTGAAGTTGCCCGGAGCTCAGTGAACACCAGTGTGTTGGTTGTTTGTTTGTGTGTGTGTGTGTGTTGTTTATGTGTGCCGTGTGTGTATGGAGCTGTCGGCAGTTCTTCCTCCACCTATGAACCCACAATCAGACTCCATCGGATCAGCCTGAGGTCTGAGAAGAGAAGGAACAATACGAAAAGAAGCAGGAGGAGAGATACAGCTAGTATTTCTGTGTGTGTGTTTCTATATACATTATTATATTTTTTTTCTGTTTATATATATATATATATATATATATATATATATATATATATATATACACATACATATATATATATATATATATATACATATATATATATACACACACACACACACACACACACACACACACAGTATATATAACTAAATAAATGTTTTGGTTTTGCCTGAAACAGTTTTGGAGGGCCGAAATCAATGATGGAAACAGTGAGGTTTAATTAACGCTTCTCTGATGGTTCATTTTGACTGTTTCAGTGTATTTTGTGTGCACAACGTGTATAAGCTACAGGTAAACATGTCATTTGACAATATTGATTTCTCATTTTTAATCATTCTTCATTTTGATGAACCGAGATCTTTTAGTTGATGCCTGAACAAAACTAAACTTTGTTTGTAGTGTGGCAACCATCTAATAATCACACTAAACTTTGTGTTTTGTTTCTTTTGATATGAAATAAAGTCTAAGCTTTAATATTCTGTCTTGAACTGTAATTGTAAATAATGTCATATTACGTCACATTTACCTCAGGAAAAAGCCATTCAATGTCCATAGTTTGTTAGTTATCTAGAAAAATAACTCTAGAGAGGATTTTGATAATTAACTTCACTAATACATATTCACTACATTTTTGCTTAATCAGTTGTTTTCAGTATTTAAAGGAGTAGTAAGTGATTTCTGAGTCTCACTGTTGATATTTGAATTCGACACCCAAACAAACACACCCCTCCATTCATTGCTCCGCCCCCAAAATAACGAATACACAGGCAACCAATAACAGCTGGCGCATCAGACAGCTCGCGAATGTGATTCAAAAACAGCATAGCACCGTATCTTGTTTTTGTGAAACAGAAAAAAGTTTGGGTTCTGTGTTTCGGTAAAACTTTAATTTCGGTGCATCGCCACTTTAGACTGTTGGAAACACTTTTCATGATGGAGAAAATCACTGAAATAAGTTAAACTTGTGAACAAACTCTGTTCTGATCAGTATTTGTTCTTGGGCAGCTAATATAGTCAGTTACATCACTGTTAGCGAAGTTATAAACTTTAATTCAGTGCATGCAACATCTGCAAACCCTTCTCAGGAACGTCTGTCAGAACACATGAAGACTTCAGCGTCAGACTGCTGTTTCTGATCAGTTGCATCATGAATCTGAAGAAACAACTGAACGGATAATAAAGCTTCTGTCCCGTCCGTCTGTTGTTGTTCTCCAGACTGCCGCATCATCACACACCGTGATGTCATTCATCATGGCGACGCTCCAGTTACACTCGCCACCTTTGAAATCGCTTCCACTTTCTTGGAGTGATGAGGATTTCAGTGTCATAAAACAGAAACGTTCTTCTCTTTCCTTTGAACGGCATGTCAGGTGACAAACAAGATTTCACTCAAGCTTTTAGTTACATCAGTTCCCCTAACAGTTTCCCACAATGCACCTTGACAATGTAAATGCATCCTAGAAGTAATAATACCCTAGAAAGCGAGTACACAGAACGTCCGTCATTCACAAAGTTATTTGTTTATTAAATATTTTGGCTTATTTGATGATGTTTTCAGCAGTCAGTGACTGTGAAGTACCTTGTTTAACTCCACTTAACACGTTTTACCATGTTTTTACCATGTTACCATTCATTCTGCAGATTTCCCTCCACAATACATGCTGCAGGTGGTGTTTTTGCTAGGGTGTTCGGTGTTGTTTCTTGGTTCAAGGTAAAAGACTCCTCTATTGATATTCTGGTCTCCTGTCTCGAAGTCTGGGATTATTTTATTTTATTTTATTTTATTTTATTTATTTTACTTATTTTATTTTATTTTATTTTATTATTATTTTTTCATTTTATTTTATTATTTTTTCATTTTATTTTATTATTTTATTATATTAAAATAATACAATAAAATATAAAAATATATAAAAATAAAATAATAAAAAATATTTTATTTTATTTTATTATTTTAATATATTTTTTATATTTTATTTTATTTTAATTAACCTATTTTATTTTATGAACATCCAGGTTTTTTCCCCCCCAATTAGTAAATCAGTGGCATATCTCTCCACAACTACCTTCATAATTTGAGGTATCGTTCATGTTAGTAGCTCAAGAAGTATATGATGACACTGAAGATCGGACGAACACCCAATACTTTGGGTTATGGTACTGATCAAATTTACCACGAGTATGAGTAGTGATATTGACGCTGCCTTAACAAACAACACTAATTCAGTTTGTTTGCAGGCGGTTTCATCAGTCTGACCGGGATGAAGTCATGCCATCCGATGTCTGACTGATTTCAGTGATGAATCATATTAGAGCTCTTCTATGACTGATTGAATGTGTGAGACAGGAGCTGCTGTAATGTTCATTTACTTTAGATTGAAGATGGATGGTGTCATCAGGATCTTCCTCCTCTGCATCTCTAATGTTCCTCTTATCAATCTCTGTGTCTCATTGTTTCTTCCTGTTTTTCATTCTAGCACACACATGCACAAACACACACTCCATCAGTATTGTGCTGAATGAGGGAATCTTGGAAATGGGATATATATATATATATATATATATAATAGTTACAAACTTTTATGTTAGATGCCATTAATCACGATTAATCAATTTGAAAGCACTAATTTTTATTCATTTTATTGAAAGAAACCATTTAAAATGAAGGGATTGGTTAAAGCGAATGTGCCTCTCCAGCTCTATCTCACAGCAGTCCTGGTGTTTGTTTGAATATATTCTGAGCCGGTAACAGCTGATTTTACACGAGCTGATTCCTGATTCCTGAAGTGTGTCTCCAGATTTCCTGCTTGAGTTGCTGCGCTCTGTCTCTGGGGATTAAATGCAAAAACTGATTATGAATCAGCACCTCTCATCTGAAGAACATCATGAAAACATTCTAGTCATATTGATTTAAGCTTCAGCACCTCCAGGCTTCACCTTGAAACAGGTGTCTTGCATCTGACAAAAAATGCATCAATAACTTCACCGTTTCTCATACCAGGATGTGTTTATTAGTGCTGTTTTCTGAGGAAAGCATCACTGTTACTATTCAAGAGTTATTGATTGGAACAAACCCATGACCTTGAGAATGATTCCTCATATCATATGTCTTGTTAAAGAGAGAGGTCTGCTGTTACTTATGTAAGCATATCATTTTCACATGCTGGATCTCTTTTACTTGGGTAACCACCCTTGCATCCACATAGCATCATGTAAAAAACATGCCTTTTTTAAGGCAAGATAGTATAAAGGCAAAGCCCATGTTTTTTCATGCACTGATCAATTTTGAGATTTGGGGCTATTTTGCTTCCATAACATGAATTCTTTCAGACTAGTCAAAAGAAATACACATTTAAGTGTTCGTTTTTATTACACTTTATCTATTTGCATCTGTAGATTTAAATTATAATGCATGTCTTAAAAGGCTGTGAGTTTGAGTCAGAAAGCTTTACATACACCAGTTTTATTATCCATATTCTGAAGGTTTTTACAGACAAGTTTGTTCATATATCATTCTGATTTAAATAACATTTTATTCCTAAAAACATGGTGAAAATTGTTTTTTTTCTGGCTGGTGACAGTATTTTCTGATTTATGGAGTGATAAAAAGAGATTAAAAACCTTTAACTCTAATATGTCAACAAAATGAAGTGAGATTTGAACCTGGCTTTATCCAGTGTTCATATTTCTGTTCTGGAAATGTATGCAAATTAGTGCAATTTTAATTGGATAATGCATCATTTGAATATTTAGAAAGCGAAATACAAAACAACTGTCACAATGTACTGGGGAAGTATGGTGATATCTATTAGTTGAACATTTTCACCCTATTCATTTTCTTCATAAATAATCATTTTCTTCTCATTTTAAGGCTGTATTAATATGTTGTTTAACTATATGTCATATTGATGTTTTTCTGTCTGACCATTGATGTGTTTGTGGTTTATGATTGCAGCACCCTATTAAAATGCATCGGGTCCAGACGGCTGGATATCAAACCTCAGACGCCTGTCAGTCAATCAGGTTTTCTCCTGCTGCGGTCAGAGGTGAGACGCTTCAGTGTTCGTGTCTCTCAGCAGCATGTCATGTGTGATATTAAAGTGACGCTGAACCACAGTAATGAAAGCCAGATCCTCAGTACTTCTCAAACGCGTCGGCATACAGGCGTATTTGGAGTAAACGGCGTGTTTGTGGTCTTTGCCAACAGGCTTGTAAACAACATTTGCTCTCTCTCATCAGTGCCATTGTTTATGCAGTTAACGTCACCTTGTTGATATGTGTTTAGTATTACCGTCAGAGCATTATCTCAGCTTAAAGTTGTTGAATCCTCTGATTCCATTCATTCTGCAATATTCCAACTGCAGCCACAACTAGTTTGTTAATGTTCCCAGATTAAAAGATGTTACTTGTGTGGTTATGCAATTAGCTTAAAGGGGACCTATAATGCCCCTTTTACAAGATGTAATATAAGTCTCTGGTGTCTCCAGAATGTGTCTGTGAAGTTTCAGCTCAAAATACCCCACAGATCATTTATTATAGTTTGTCAAATTTGCCTCTATTTGGGTGTGAGCAAAAACACACAGTTTTTGTGTGTGTCCCTTTAAATGCAAATGAGCTGCTGCTCCCGGCCCCCTTTCCAGAAGAGGGCGGAGCTTTAACAGCTTGCGCTTCGGTTGCTCAACAACAACAAAGCTGGAGAATCTCACGCAGCCAAAATGACGAAAGTGTTCAATCTTACATTGTTCAAACCGGAGTCGGACACTGATGGAGAGACTCAGGAAGAAGTTACAACTTTTAGAATGAAACTGGACGTTTCTGAATGGTTAGTGGATAAATTTATGTAGTTGCTGTGGAGTTGATTCAACTCATCGACTAGCATGTGCTGTCATGTTGATCTTTTGTGCAAATCCTGTGTTGAATTGACCCTCGTTTGTGAAGCAGTCCGGCGTAAAATGACGGCATGTCAACAACACTCTTCTACAACATTTCAGACATGCAGATGCTTGATCTAATGAGTCACATATGAGTGTCCAAATACTTTTAGAGCCACTGTATGCCACTATACTATATACTTATAATTTTTGTATCTCTTTTGCTCAAGTATGCGCGAATGAGATTCACACTAGTCTTCTGTGTCATACTGGGATCTGCTATTAAAATATAAATCAGGAGGAATGAGGAATATGTCAGTATCAGTTGGACACATGAGTTAACAGAGGAGATGATAATATTAACATGGATATTATGGCAAATTTACACTGCAAAGAGGTGCAAAAGTGCTTCTGAAGTGGCATAATGCTGCTCAGAGATGTCTTAAATTCATTTACACCACAATTACAACTCTATACCAGTCCCTCCAGTTTTCCACGATTCCACAATCGCAGAACACAATGCAAAATCAACAAAAAAAAAAAAAATTCTAGTGATCCTGCATAATCCGCCATTTAACAGCAAAATAATCGTGAAAAGTGCAGTGCTACTTAAAGTTATTGACACGTTAGTGAAAGAAAAAGAGTTAAGCGCAATAAGCCACAAAAAAACTCACGCATCCAAAGCGCACACACAGAAAGCCGACTGTCACGCGTGTTTGAATGGTCAAATGAACACAGAGTTGTGTCAAAATGCTGGTTTTGGTGATTATTCACGCAAACACAGTCGGTTATGACATAAGTGAATGTAAACAGCTGGGAGAAAATCAATACATTGAATCAGTGCATTCGGTCTTAAAGTGACAGCAGCCTAATTTACCTGCTGCTGTCAGTCATTAATGTTAATCAAACAACAAAAGAAAAAGAGAAAATCACTCACTGCTCTTGACTGAACAACTTTTGTAGCTTTAATAAGGATCAGTATATTTAATTCATACAGTAAAGTCAGTACATTCTTTTATTTTTATAATTCAGTGTCTAGTGTTTTGAACTTGAATACTAAACCTACCTGAAAAACCTAAAGTACTCTTTATTTCATTTGTTTTCTTTGTCCTATTGTTTGTAATTTGTTTGTTCTTATTTTTAATAACAAAAATAACTATCTTGCTTAAAAGCTGTGTCAGAATTTGGTAAGATACAAAAACGAACAAGTTTTTTTGCATTTTTTTATTCTGTCATGTATGACTACAATCTAGTGTCATACATAATATGGTAAAAAAAAAAAAAAAATCATAAATTTTCCATAAAATTCTGGAAATTACCACCACAAAATCACTCATTTTGATTGCAATTATATCATAAAATATATTATAAAATAGAATAAATTTAGTATAGAATATCTGGAGTAATTATGATTTAAAGATGCCTGTTAGATTGTTAGGAGCTTGCCTTTATTAATATTCAGCAGCAGACAAAGAGCTTAATGCCTCAGAGAAAGAGTTAGATAGTCTCAATGTTTGTGTGAGTCAGACAGAGAGGGAGCATGAATGAGAGAGAGCAAGTGTGTGTGTTTGTGCTGAGACACAAAGAGTGAATTCATCCTTTCAGACCTTCAAGTGTGTGACTCATCCATTACATCCAATACTGTGTTCCAAAACCTAGTGAGCTGCCTATCTAGACAGCATTTTAAGGCATCAGAGACTCCCAATACGAAGGCTAAAAGTTTCAAAATGTAGGAAGCAACACTAAAAAGGAAAGCAATCCCAGAATGCACTCAGCAGTGACGTAAACTGTGGACCAAAATCAATCATCAAAGCATTTCATTCAATATTTGTGTGAATCAGACTTGTATTTTTATGCTGTTTATATCACATTGTTAGTTTGTTACCCTTTTGAAATCAATTGTGAATATATAGAGTCCTCCAGATCAATCTCTTTTCATATCAGTTAGACACTAGGTGACTATGTTACGGAGCTCCTAAAGGGACATGGTGATAGTAAATAAATTATGTGGGAGGAAAAAATGCAAACTTTATCAGGAGAATGCAATAATTTTGCTAGAGAATGCAAAGTTTCAAGGGGGAATGCGATAGATTTGCGAGAGAACACAACTGTTTTGTGAGAGAATGCAATTTTTCGGGAGAAAGCAATACTTTTGCGAGAGAATGCAAAGTTTTCCTCCTATCTCTTATTTTTTTCCATCACCATGTCCCCTTAGGCACTCCGTACTATGTAGACAGTGAGGCAGCTAACTGTGTTTGGGAACAGAGCAACAGACGCCACATCTAGGACATTGTGCAGAGGTGAATTATTGAAATGTTCTGGACGAGTATGAGGAAAGGGAGCTGCAGAGTCTAGAGGAACCACATCCACAGGCATTATTCAGAGTTAAAATCGTAGGAGACCTCCAATTCACATAATCATACTGATGTCAGAGATAATTTGAGAGGTTAAAAATGCAGCCTGTTTAACTGTAAGAATCAGAGGGTGGAAAATTGGTCCTAAAAACTAAATTATGACTCTTTTTGCTACAACCCGAATTTCGGAAAAGTTGGGACGTTTTTTTCAAATTTGAATAAAATGAAAACTAAAAGACTTTCAAATCACATGAGCCAATATTTTATTCACAATAGAACATAGATAACATAACTAATGTTTAAATTGAGAAATTTTACAATTTTATGCACAAAATGAGCTCATTTCAAATTTGATGCCTGCTACAGGTCTCAAAATAGTTGTTTATGGTGTAGCATCTCCTCTTCTTTTCAAAACAGTTTGAAGACGTCTGGGCATCAAGGTAATGAGTTTCTGGAGTTTTGGTGTTGGAATTTGGTCCCATTCATGCCTGATATAGGTTTGCAGCTGCTGAAGAGTTTGTGGTCGTCTTTGACGTATTTTTTGTTTAATGATGCGCCAAATGTTCTCTATAGGTGAAAGATCTGGACTGCAGGCAGGCCAATTCAGCACCCGGACTCTTCTATGACGAAGCCATGCTGTTGTAATAGCTGCAGTATGTGGTTTTGCATTGTCCTGCTGAAATACACAAGGCCTTCCCTGAAATAGACGTCATCTGGAGGGGAGCATATGTTGCTCTAAAACCTTTATATACCTTTCAGCATTCATAGTGCCTTCCAAAACATGCAAACTGCCTATACCGTATGCACTTATGCACCCCCATACCATCAGAGATGCTGGCTTTTGAACTGAACGCTGATAACACGCTGGAAGGTCTCCCTCCTCTTTAACCTGGTGGACACGGCGTCCACGATTTCAAGAATGTCAAATTTGGACTCGTCTGACCATAGCACACTTTTCCACTTTGAAACAGTCCATTTTAAATGAGCCTTGGTCCACAGGACACGACGGCGCTTCTGGACCATGTTCACATATGGCTTCCTTTTTGCATGATAGAGCTTTAGTTGGCATCTGCAGATGGCACGGCGGATTGTGTTTACCGACAGTGGTTTCTGGAAGTATTCCTGGGCCCGTTTAGTAATGTCATTGACACAATCATTTCGATGAGTGACGCAGTGTCATCTAAGGGCCGGACGAACATGGGCATCCAGTAAAGGTCTTCGGCCTTGTCGCTTACGCACAGAGATTTCTCCAGTTTCTCTGAATCTTTTGATGATGTTATTGCACTTTAGATGATGAGATTTGCAAAGCCTTTGCAATTTGACATTGAGGAACATTGTTTTCCACAATCTTTTTACGTACTCTTTCACAGATTGGAGAGCCTCTGCCTCTCTAAGACATCCCTTTTATAGCTAATCATGTTACAGATCTGATATCAATTAACTTAATTAGCTGCTAGATGTTCTCCCAGCTGAATCTTTTCAAAATTTCTTGCTTTTTCAGCCATTTGTTGCCCCCGTGCCAACTATTTTGAGACCTGTAGCAGGCATCAAATTTAAAATGAGCTCATTTAGTGGATAAAAGTGTAAAATTTCTCAGTTTAAACATTTATGTTATCTATCTACCTATATTGGCTCATGTGATTTGAAAGTCTTTTTGATTTTCATTTTATTCAAATTTAAAAAACGTCCCAACATTTCCGGAATTCGGGTTGTACAAGGAACTTTGACTAACATTATAAGAAAACGAATGCAGATGAGTTTCTTTTATTTGTTCAGCTTGTTTGCAATGCCCTGGTTTAATCTGCACGTTTGTTTTCCACGCAGGAGATCCTCCGGTCTGTCTGACAGTGAGGTACACGCACTTCAGAAAAGCACAGAGGGGAACATCTCAGCATGAGGAAGATGCCAGAATACAACTGTGTCATCTCAACACAGATGTTTTGTGAGTGTATGCCAAAAATAAAATATCCTCTCTTTTGCCTTTCCAGGAATAAATCAAGCTGAGCTGACAAAGACTGTAGCCTCACAGGGTGTTTGACTGCTACGTTTGAGTCTTTAAAAGAAAGTTTGATACCACTAGTACACACTTTTTAGGCTGCATTACTTACAACAGTAGCTGGAAACAATGACTGTACATATATATATAAGTAAGATTTTTTTTTTTTTTTTAAAGAAATGAATACTTTTATTCAGAACAGATTCATTAAAGTGGTCATAAGTGACAGTACAGACATTACAAAAGATTTCTATTTCAAACAAATGCTGTTCTTTTGAACTTTCTAGTTATTAAAAAATCTTGAATAAAATGTATCACGGTTTCCACAAAAATATGAAGCAGCACAACTGTTTTCAACATTGATAATAATCAGAAATATTTCTTGAGCAGCAAATCAGCATATTAGAATGATTTCTGAAGGATCATGTGACACTGAAGACTGGAGTAATGATCCTGAAAATTGTGCTTTGATCACAGAAATAAATTACATTTTAATATATATTCACATAGAAAACAGTTATTTTAAATTGTAAAAATATTTCACAATATTTCTGTTTTTACTGTATTTTTAAACAAATAATTGAAGTCTTGGTGAGCAGAAGAGACTTACCGACCCGGATAGCTCAGTCAGGGTTATTATCGTTAACTAAAATGAAATAAACAAACTGAAAGAGAAAGTATAAAAATAACTTGCATTTATTTTTAATTCAGCTAGTTGCAACTTTTTTTTTTCGTTTAGTTTAAGTTGGAGTACTAAAAATATTTATTTTTTTACTAAAAAATAAAATGAAAACAGAAAATATGAAAATGAAAATAATTCAAAAAATAAATAAACATAATAGTATATCAATAATACTAAAATATGATTGGGCGGAATAAGTTATTAAAACAAATTGTATCCATAGAATAACATGCACAATAAGACCAGAAACATGAATAGGGTCATTTTCTGCTTTTTTCTCCATAGTATGTCTGAATAAGTTACGAATGAAAGCAGAAGTTCAGATGTCAGCGTGATTCAGAGATGCCTTGTTTGCCCCGCGGTGTCTGATGAATGATCTACAGATGATGCTGCTTTGACTCTAATCAGTCTTCTCTTGTGACACTAACGAGTTTAATTTTGACATATTCATAATGAGCACAGTTCATCAGGATATATATTCTTGAGAAATGTAGCATGGCAACTATAGTTTCAGCCAAACTACCACGGTTTACTACAGATTTTGTTGGCATTACATTTAAACCCCCAAACCCTAGAGTTTCTGTGATTGTTTTGTGTGATTGTTTATATTGTCACAATGATGTATAGTATATATATATATATATGCATATGTTTACAAATAAGGTTTTTAAAAGTGTAAAAAAAACCATAATGGAGACATAATTAATTTTGAACGTATTAAGTGTTAACAATGAGATTATGTGGTTTTTATAATGAATTTACACTGCTTTTATCAAGATGGACAAAATTTGTCACCAAAAAAGTCATTCGCTTTAACCAAAATTTCGGTTTTACCGAATGACACTTTTGGTTATACCAAATGACGATATTTTCAAACAATGCTAACAGGCTGATATTTAGCTAACTAGCTAGCAAAAGGACAATCAAACATTTTATATTTAGTACAAGTTTTTAAAATATTACAACATTTTCCATGTTTTATAGCGGTTGTACCGAATGACATGATGTTTCGGGACATGCGTATGAGCAAGTGAAAACATGAATTTTTTAAATAGTTAAGAGAGAGTTAGTTACTTTGCTTCATGACCATGTGGTCCTTTGCAGGTGTCTGAATGATGTCACATCCTGTCACATGATATTGACCGCATGACTTGATCTAAAATGGTCCCTTTATATTGGTTACTCCGAATGACATCAATGAAATTAATTTTTCCGGACGTTCTTTCTCATAACAAAGCAACGACTTATAAACATAATTTTAATACCATTTTGCTGATATATGATGTTATAAAATCATGCCAGAATAAAAAAAAATTAAACATTTATTTATTTTATGATATTTTAATCACAAATGAAATGGCTGTATTGGTCTTTGGACGGTTAAACCGAATGACCTTTTGACTCTTCAAAATCTCTTAAAATACCTTTATATGTAGCAAAATATAATTAAAACCTTTTGGATTCAATAAAAGTGATGGTTACTTTGGATGTCATATCTTTGTTTTTATTATTATTATTAAGGCCTTTGGACAAAAAAATGACCCGTCACGTCATTGACCCATATATTGTTTTTCACATTTTTCACTGGATCTGGTGGTAATGTTGAAAACGATCACACCACATGCAGACAGACACAGGGCAGGAGCACAATTGAAAACAAATGAACGACTGTTGCCATAGTAACAGGGGTTGACGGGTAGCTGCCAACTATTGTACCTGGTGCCAATGGGCAAGCTTCTGTGTGTTTGCAGTTGAAAAGCTCTTAATTAATTAGCACAGGTTTACAAAGTGACCATATTTTGGTAAACATTTAAATCTGGACATGTTTCACACTTTGCAAAAGGTCGTTATCACATTACATCTCACACATCAGTTAATGTCAGGTTATGATTAATTACTTCATACCTGACTAAATAAACAGGGTCCATTAGTATATAAATGTCAAAATATTCTGGTAACACTTTAAAATAACGTCTCATTTGTTAAGTAAGGGATAATGTACATCCAGCCGGTTGTTACCCCTTGCATCAAAATATTGATTTGACTGAGTTTTAATAATTTATTAGCTCACGAAACACAAAACTACCACAAGGAAAAATCATTCATTGCAAGCGTATCCACCTTATTCCTGACAAGCCTACTGCGTTTTGCATTATGGGTGACTCTTCTGGTTTGGGGAACTTTCATTCAAAAAGACTGAAACAAATAATTTCAAAATATAATCATTATCCATCAGTTTGACCGAATGAACTGTAAATATTCCTTCATGTTTTATTTTCAGATGTCAGAAGAATAACGTAACACTTGGTATTGACTTTAATGTGGTATCACAAGAATATATATGGCACAAGCTCTGTTCAGTCGCTGCATTATTCTTTTCCTCTGGATTTTTTTATTTTTTCCTTTGTATTCCGCTGTAACAGTATTAAAGACAACACACACTCTGCATTTGTGGTCTGTTCTCCCGATTTAATTTACGATATATCCCATGAATTCAGTGCACTAAGAATCTCTTGTCTTTCTCCCCAGACCCTAACGTCTCTTTCCACGGATGCTTTAAAATTTAATCGTCTCCCCTTTTCACTTCTAATCCCAATTAACAGCGTTTACTGGAATGTTTCTGAAGCAGGTAAATACAATTTAAAGTATTAGTTTGCTTTAAAATGAAAATTACCCCAAGCTTTACTCACCCTCAAGTCATCCTGGGTGTATATGACTTTCTTCTTTCTGATGAACACAATCGGAGATATATTAATAAATATCCTGATGCATCCGAGCTTTATAATGGCAGTGAACGGGACGAGTATGAGCTGAAGAAAGTGCCTCCATCCACATCCATCCATCATAAACGTACTCCACACGGCTCTGGGGGGTTAATAAACTCCTTCTGAAGCAAAGCGATGCGTTTGTGTAAGAAAAAAATCCATATTTAACAAGTTATAAAGTCAAATATCAAGCTTCTGCCAGACCCCCTTCCATATTCAAGTTACAAAGAAAGCGTGACTGACATCACGTCATTTATGCTTTTTTTGTAAGTTGAATCCAGAAGGCGTAGGACGTAGCATAAGCGTTTTGAACTGCAGGAGTTTTACACTTTCTTCGTAAGTTGAATATGGAAGGCTGTTTGGCGGAAGCTTGATATTTTACTTTATAACTTGTTAAATATGCATATTTTTCTTACACAAACGCATCGCTCCGCTTCAGAAGGCCTTTATTAACCCCCCGGAGCCGTGTGGAGTACGTTTATAATGGATGGATGCACTTTCTTGAGCTTTATATTCATTGGTCCCGTTCACTGCCGTTATAAAGCTCGGATGCATCAGGATATTTATTAAAATATCTCCGATTGTGTTCATCAGAAAGAAAAAAGTCATATACACCTAGGATGGCTTGAGGAGGAGTAAATCTTGGGGTAGTTTTCATTTTAAAGTGAACTAATCCTTTAATATCTGTCAAAAGATTCAGAAATACCTTTGAAATATTATTATTAATCAACATTTTTGATTAAGGCAACATATGTTACATTATACAGATATATATTACCACAGTGATATTTCTGTCCGTATATTGCTGCGGAAAAAAATGCACTTTTGGGGTTATGGTCTGTTATTCATGAATGTACTGTACTTTGTTGATGCTTTTACACTTTTAAATGTCATTTTAATGTTCGATAGTTGAACGGTGAGTAGAATAATGTCATCTCATTGCGCCCAGTTATTTTAAAAAAGAGTATTGTGGTCATAGAGCGAACATTTCACTGATTGTTTACAGTCTAAAGGTGCAGTGTGTAAGTTATCGGCATCTAGTGGTGAGATTGCGAATTGCATTATAGAGAAGCTACGGTGGCCAACACAGAACAAAAATGTCGTCGTCTGTGACAGCAGAGAGTAGCTAGTCAAGCAAATGCGCTCTATAGAGCAGTTTGTCCATTTAGGGCTACTGTAGAAACATGAGGGCGCAAAATGGTGACTTCCGTGTAAGGGGACCTGCAGTGTATGTAGATAGAAATGGCTCATTCTAAAGTAATAAAAACATAACACACCACTGAAAACATAGTTATGTATATTATACTGCATTTCTGTCAATAGATCCTCTTAAAATGTACACATTGCACCTTTAACAGAAGTTACACCCATAATTCGCGCAAAGCATCATGGTAGGAATAAGGTGGATAGCGCTGCAGACTTCAGTTACCCAGATGAGCCTGTGTGTTTTTAGCGGTTGTTATCAGGGAATAACATACCGCTGGGTGGCGCGATTAACCAATCAGGAACAAGTATTCCACAGAGCCGTGTAATAACGTTAATTAACAAATGAAACCTTATTCTAAAGTGTTTTCTTATCAGAGAATGCACATTAAAAGAGAATGAAAGAGAATGGGAAAGAGAATGAGTTTGTGTAAAGCTTCATTAAACATGAACATAAAAATTAAAAAATCCCAGGACACAAACTCATGATGCTTTAATTTGAATTTGTCTCATATTTGATGAAGTTTGCATAATTGATTCTGTTAAAAATCTGTATTTTGTAAAAAGCACTATGACAAAATACCACAGGAGACGGGCAGGACTGAATGTGTCTCAGGATTTCCTCAGGTTCCCACCTGATGGGCGGCTCAATTGAATCAGTAGTGGAGGAGTGAATAAATCACTGTGTGATGCGTCTCCTCCCACGCCTCTATATCCACACAGAGATGTACTTACAGGTGATGGTTGCTCCGTTCTGGAGGAAAGAGAACAATCTTCATCTTTTCTTAGCACTCGTTAATCTATGAAAACACAAAGTTTTTTGTTTGTCTTTCCATCCTCAGATTTGATCACAATTCTCTTTCTGGAGCAGCTCAACAGCCTTGTGTGAAGTGCAACCATAAGTGTCTCTTTCTGTTTGGATTTTGATGTAGATTGCAGTATGTACTTGAGGCAACATATAATTTCTGTCACATTTTGTGAACACAGTGGTGCATGAAACGCACTTGCATAACTAGAAGATTGCATTGTGTATTGTGTGGACCATGTTTTGGGCCTTAAAAACAAAAACGATTTTCAGCTGGAATTAAGAGGCCAAAAGTGTGCCAAGAAAATTACATTACAGCACCAGCTTGAACCGTTGATATAAGGCAGGTTGGATCCATGTTTTCATGTTGTTTACGCCAAATTCTGTCCCTCCCATCTGAATGTCCAGCAGAAATCGAGACTCATCAGACCAGGCAACATTTTTCCAATCTTCTATTGTCCAGTTTTGGTGAGTCTGTGTGAATTGTAGCCTCTGTTTGCTGTTCTCAGCTGACAGGAGTGGCACCGGTGTGTCTTCTGCTTCTGTAGATCATCTGCTTCAAGGTTGGACGTGTTGTGTGTTCAGAGATGCTTATTTGAGTTTTTTATCAGCTGAACCAGTCTGATCATTCTCCTCTGACCTCAACAAGGCATTTTTACCCACAGATCTGATGTTCACAGGATATTTTCTCTTTTTCGGATCATTCTCTGTAAACCCTAGAGATGGTTGTGCATGAAAATCCCAGTAGATCAGCAGTTTCTGAAATATTCAGACCAGCCCGTCTGGCACGCCACGTTCAAAGTCACTTAAATCACCTTTCTTCTCCATTCTGATGCTCAGTTTGAACTTCAGCAGATCGTCTTGATCATGGCTGCGTCCAAAAGCTTAAAAATGCTGCCTTCAGAGGATACATTTCAAGGTAGGAAGGCATCAAGGCACGTCCGAATCCATTGTTAGCTTCACTTCCTGTCTCCTGAGATACCTTCATCTGATCAATTTTTGAAGGCAGCATAGAGGTATCCTTCGCTGCCTTTGATATCCCACAATCCTGTGCTTTCCATTTGGTGACAGTTGAGCTAAAAAATAAATATGCCATCTGAATGTTGCGGTTGGTGGTCAGTTTGTGTGTAAATGTACATTTTTGACCAACGTTTTCCACTTCTAATGTCATTTCTAGTGATAAATTACTATTGTAGTAATTAAATATTTGCTTAGTTATCACCAAAGTTCGCTCTATTTTGCTGTAGATCATTAAACTATTACACTGCCTCAGAATTTTGTCTGAAATCAGTTTCGTGAGGTGCCTTCGTGCGCAAATGTCATTGCCTGATAAGGCAGCAAGGTAACAAGTCAGCTGCCTAAGTTTTTGGACGCATGTGATTGGTTGATTAGACATTGCGTTAATGAGCAGTTGAACAGGTGTACATAAAGTGGCCGATGAGTGTATATACACACTACTAAAAATATTTATTCAGCAAGGATTGAAATTGATCAAAAGTGACAGTAAATAATGTTATAAGCTGTTCTTTTGAACTTTCTATTGTGACTGAAGACTGGAGTAATGATGCTGAAAATTCAGCTTTGCATCACAGGAATGAATTTCATTTTAAAACATTCACATAGAAAACAGTTGTTTTAAACTGTAATATTATATCACTATTTTACTGTATTTTTGATTAAATAAATGCAGTCTTGGTGAGCATATGAGACTAAAAAACATGAAAAAAATCTTACCGACCCCAAATCAAATAGTTCACTGCAGGCGTCGTGTGCAGTCAGTGAACTAGATTTACAAATGGATGGGTAATGTCAATAGACAATTAGAAGTTCACTTGCTCTCCCCCCCGAAAGCTCATCAGAGAGCTGATAATTAGAACAAACTGAGCTTAAGTGCTCACAAATGAAAGAACCGATCGCTGCAAACAGCAGGTCAAGGGCTTTAGTCAGCGACACGCAGCCTAAATGAAGCTTCACGCTCCGAGAGACTCAGCAGTGAACGAGAGAATAAGAGATGAGGGCATGTGACGGACATTTTGTATGTTTAGACACCTTTTCCTGTGAAATTATAACATTGTATAATTTCAAATCATGAATTGATTAAAACATTAAAACATCAGTTTTACAGAAGTATATAGTTATATCTATTTCATTGATTTTTAAAATTAATTTTAACTCTACTTCCTTACTTTTAAGTTTGTATTTCAATTCTGCATCCTGTTTGCTATCTTACAGCCCTTGATGTTGCATGTGTGGCGTGATGGGGCACTTCAAGTGTACAGGGTGTGTGTGTGTGTTTGGTATTGCAACTTGTTTTTCCAGTAGAGGGTCTGTCAGATTGATGCTCATTGAGACGGGCAGAAATAGAGGGATAGAAAAACACAGGAACAAGAAGAATTGAGCTGTCAGTGTCATTTAGAGACCTGCTCCCTCTGTGTGTGTGTGTGTGTGTGTGTGTGTGTGTGTGTGTACAGATGTCAGCAGGAAGCTCATGTGTGTTTGCGCATTTACAAGTATCAGTCTGTCTCTCTCTCTGACACAGACAGATGATAGTGGAGAGGAGGCCCGCTGTGAATGTCGTCTCTGCTGTTGTTTGTCCTGTAGGACGGAGCTCAGGTCGTCCGTCTCTCCAGAAACTTCATTCTCACATTCAGCTCTCAAAACCAAATTATACACATACAGTCAGATTAATGGAGGCTGACATGTGGAACTGACCGAAACATTGTTCAAAAGATTTCCAAGAAACATTTTAGCTGTGTAAATTTGTTAGCTCGCTTATTTTTCACAATCAAATAAATTATTCATGAAATAAATTGTACATTGTGGTGAGTGCAGCCTTTAAAGGGTTTCATTATAGAAATATTGGTAACACTTTACAATAAGGTTAATTAGTTAAACATTAGTTAATGTATTAACATGAAGTAACCATGAGCAATACATTTGTTACTGTATTTACTAATCTTCGTTAACGTTAGTTAATGAAAATACAGTTGTTCAATGTTTGTTCATGTTAGTTCACAGTGCATTAACTAATGTTAACAAGATTTTAATAATGTATTAGTAAATGTTGAAATTAAATGCTGTAGAAATGCAGTTCATTATTAGTTCATGTTAACTAATGTAGTTAAATAATGTTAACTAATGAACCTTATTGTAAAGTGTTATCGAAATATTTTATGTAATAACATTTTATTTCAATTGATTATAATGTAATATATTGTATATGATACAGTATATTTCTCATTTTTAGAAAAAAAAAATGTTGTGGCCTTTAATTGAAGGATTTAATTATAGAAAGATTGAAATAATTTAATTATATAATTAATACACTAATAATACATCAAAATAAATTATATATAAATTATGTATTATATTTAGGCCTCATTTAAACGACATCATGAAATTTCTATATAACCAATAATACACACAATGTGTGTGTGTGTGTGTATATATATATATATATATATATATATATATATAATTATTTCTGAATAATTAGAATTATTTTGTTTAATTACAATATTTTTACTTTTCAGTTTTTTATTTCTAATATATATATATATATATATACATTCAGAAATAATTTTAAACACACCTATCAATATAATATGTGTGTATACAGTCAAACCAAAATTTATTCAGACACCTTGAACATTTTATTCATTAATACAGTTTATTCACTATAGTTTAAAAAAATGGTAATAAAATAAAAAGATCTCAGAGTTAAACTGTGTCAGAAAAAAATAATCTTAATTATATCAGATAACACTTACGCAAAACATGGTCAGGTCAAAGTGTCTGAATAATTTTTGGTTCCAAATTTTTATCAATTTTACAGGTAGTCCACTGTATGAAGAAATTTTGGGTATAATATTTCACAGTTTACTTTATTTTGCTATCCTCAAAAAAAAAAAAAAAATATCTAGTGTCTGAATAATTTTTGGTTTGACTGTATATATGTATGTGTGTGTGTATTATGTAAAACAAATTCTGAATTTGTAATGATTATAAGAAAAACGTGAAAAACATCACACAATACAAAATGTTAAAGAATGTTATGGTGATATAGAAATGTGATGATGTAGTGATGTGTTGTGGTAATATATATTATATCCATTATATGCATGTATATTAATAAGTAGTATTAGAGTTCTGTTCACATATATGATGTGTGTTAATGCATCATTTATTCTGTAGACTGAAGCAGAAGCAGCCGTGTCCATCTCTACAGGAGGTCAGGTGCTCACCTGATCAATGTTTTCCACACAAACTAACAATACTAGAGGAAAAGATGTACCGATGTTGACTGAAGCATTCGGTCGAATGATTTCATCATAGTGTTATTCAGAAAGCAGAAAACAACAACAGCCTTGCTTATTTCACGGTCTGAGGAGACTGTCTCCTCTTTCACTGATCTAGTTTGTAATGTCAGGACAGAAGAAGACAGATTTACCCAAATAAAAACTATTCTATGTCAGAGTGTTAAGTGTAAATGGCTCTGATGTACAGTATACATGGTGTATATATTTTGTCAGTTACACTTTATTTCAATAGTCCACTTTAGACGTTCTACTAACTACTAACTAACTTTGCAATGAGAGTTAGTTGACGTCATTCTCATTACTCACTGTTGTAGTAGTAGATTGTTAGGTTAGGGTTCGGGTTAGTAGAATAAGTTGACATGTACTTGCATAGTTACTTATAGTCTGTTGAGGAGCATCAGAATAAGTGTCAGCAGATATTAAGCAGACAGTCTACTAATACTCTAATGACTGCTAGTTGACATGTAGTTGTAAAGTCACTTATACAGCAGTTGGTAGTCTAAAGTGAGCTATCAACATAGTGTTACCATCCTGTCTGACGATAATCATCACAGGCTGCTCTAGCTCTGCTTTTTCTTGTCAAGTCTTGAGTTTGTGTGTATTTACAGTCTGTTTCTCCTAAAGCAGCTGTGCTGATGTTCTGCTCCATGAAAAACAAATCGACCATATAGTTTTAATTCTGTTACTCACAGAACTTTTATGTGATTATTTATGCATATATTTATTATCATTATTTTTGCATGATCAGGGACACTTTATTAAGTGACTGCTCAAAGAAATTCAATGCAGCTAATGCATTCTGGGAAATGAAGTGTTGTTCTTCCCATTTTTCAAAGCAGTTGACAGCTTTAATTACAGTTCATTTCCTTGAAATCATTTAAATTTAAATTGCAGTTGCTAACAGCTCTCACAAAAACATTCAGTCGTGAAATTAAGCTGGCGTTTTTTTAATTTTAAAACACTTTACAATAAGGTTTCATTTGTTAACATTAGTTAACTACATGAACTAACAACGAACAATACTCAATAATCTCTACATTTACCAAAAAATGATTAACATCAAGTCTTATCTGTTAACATTAGTTAATGCACTGTGAACTAACTTGAACATTAACAAAGATTAATAAATTCTCTAAAATATATATATTGCTCATTGTTAGTTAATGCATTAACTAATGTTTATAAATGAGACCTTATAGTAAAATGCTACCATAAATCTTTACTGACATTTCTATTTGTTCATGATAACTAGATACAATCATTTGGTAACACTTTATTTTAGGAACGTTTTAACTAGTTGCTTATTAGCATGCATATTACTAGAATATTGGCTGTTTATTAGTACTTTTAAGCACATATTAATGCCTTATTCTGCATGACCTTATTCTACATTCTTAATCCTACCTAAACTTAACAACTACCTTACTAACTATTAATAAGCAGTAAATTAGGAGTTTGTTGAGGGAAACGTCATAGTTAATAGTATATATGTGTTCCCTATACTAAAGTGTTACTGAAAAAGTATATATTTAGTTAATTTCCATGTCTTTTTCAGGCCTGGAAATAACACATTTCCAAATCCCTGATATTTCCAGGGTTTTCATGACTGTGGAGACGCAGCTAATCAACAGATGACTCTGACTGATGCAGGGAAACAGTTCTTGAGTAAATTGAAAAATATTCATCAAGCTCAAACATTTAACCTGGGCTGGATTTCCCGAAACCTTCTTAACTCTACGTAGTTCTTAAATTATACCTTAAGCTGTATCTTAACGTTAATACGTGTTTCCCAAAACGTTCTTAGTTAAGTATACCTTCTGTAAGTCATACTTTCATAAGGTTGGTCTGGACCACTCTTAGCTATACCTTAACACTGTTGACAGTCAATACGAATATAATTCTGAAGCTGTAATACACCCAGTGTTTGATTAGGATTATGGCAAAGAATAAAATGCAAAGATTCACTGCTAAATTCAAATGTGCTTTAGCGCTGATCCAGAGACAGACGTGCGCTCCGCGCTTGTCATGTATCACAACTATTCAGTGTTTTTAACCTCATCAGGTTTATTTTAGGTTTCAGACATTTAAATACACATTTGAATTAAGTAGGCTACTGCACAAAAAAGACATTTATAGTTTGTTAAAATCAAATTCATTTAAACAATAAAGTTTACTCTATTCTTCTCCCAGTTCACTGGCCACATACTTTTATGTATTTCGGGGAAGATTTCATAAATCCGACAGCTCTGAATTGCCGTGCAAACTCATTGCGCGACAAAACACATTCACTTCCACATATTTTACAGTCGGAATATATCATAAAATTTATGATATAGTTAACAAGTTTGTGAACATTTTGAATAAAAAATGAAAAAACATTATAAACGCGATACCTACGTGTCTGTCAGCTGCATGACGCGTCTCCAAGGAATTAAAACTTTGTTCTGAAATAACGGTCGCCTTAAACTCACGCTGATGGGGGCTTCGTGCCCCCAGAATATAGATAAATTACAATATAGATTTAGTTTGCAATTTGAATTACTTTTATAACATCCCATGAGTCCTGATAAATGCAATTTCTACTTCTGAAGTGCTTCTTTTTATAAAGAACACTGATTTCTCACATAACGCAGTGAAGCAGCCCCTGTATAGAGTGAATTATCGATTCTCGAGCCATCGATATCAACCAATTCAGCACCGCCGCCATGGACAGCACCTGGTAACGTTGCACTTAAGAAGATATACCTTAAGCAACCTCCTAAGGGATAGTTCAGGGAACACACCTAGAAACGGTATATCTTCAGTTAAGGTTTACCTTTAGAGCCTTCGTAGTCAAGAGACAACGTTATCGGGAAATCCAGCCCAAAGTTATTTTACGTTAACCCTGTCATCAAAGTTAATTGAAAAGGTTTAGGGAAATCCAGCTTTTTTGGCACAAATTACCGATGTTTTGTTGAAAAAGTATATAGCTCTGTTTTGTTCCCTGTTTGTTGTGAAGTGCGAGAGACTGAAAAGCCTCTCAGATGAAGATCTCAGATCCGTGATGAGGAGCAGCGGAGAGCTCTGTAATTTAGTACTTTTAGCATGAAGCACTTGGTCAACAAGAAACCATCTGTCAAGAACAGAAATGCAAATGTGGATGGTGCAGAATGTGTTTTGCGATTCTCATCTCATCAGGAGACGAGTTTGACCAATTACATGGCAGAAATACAAACCATTAGCAATGACTCCTGATTCCACATGTGGCCTCAGGAAATCCTGGATGAATAAGACTTTGTTTTTAATAATCTGTACTCTCAGACAGTAATGATGTATGCATGAAGACGACTCCTGCGATTCTTCCAGTGGCTTAATAAATAAGGCAGCAGCTCATGAAGCAGAGGATTGTGGGTTCCAGCCATAACTGTCCTTGTTCCTTGAGCCGAACACCAGGGAGACTCAGTCTCAGTTTCTTAATGTGTGCTGTAGTAACATCATGTGAAAATTATGGATATAAATTCCAGCACATGATTGGAAATGGTTTTGGTCAACTTTTCATTCATGCATTTGTGTTTTTCTAATTGTTAGTTGTCATATTATTATTATTTTTAAAGGGGACCTATTATGTCCCTTTTTACACGAAGTCTCTGGTGTCCCCAGAGTGTGTATGTGAAGTTTCAGCTGAGTATACCCGATCATTTATTATAGCATGTTAAATTTGCCAATTTTTGGGTGTGAGCAAAAATGCACTAGTTGCGTCTCAAATGATGCACTATACACTATGCACTTATACACAATGTACTTATGTACTCATCTGTGTAGTGTGTGAATTTTATAAGGTTATTTTGTCATTCAACAACAGAGTCTGATACCCCCTCCCCCTCCGTAACGTAATTAAAGCTGCGACAGTTGAGTGCATGAAGTGTCCACCATTCCACACTTCGTTTTTTCCGTTAATTTAGTGCATCATCCGGGTATTTAAAGCACACTTTTTCTTTTTGGAATTTTCAGTGTGAACACACTACTTGCACTATTTATACTCAAAACGTCATAGAATAGTTCATAAGTACGCGAATTGGGAGGCACCTACTGTTTTTGAGTGTGTCCCTTTAAATGCAAATGAGCTGTTGCTTCCGGCCCCCTTTTCAGAAGAGGGTGGAGCTTCAAGAGCTCATGCTCCAGCATACCGGCAACAACAAAACAGGACAATCTCATGCACCAAAAATGTCAGAAAGTTTTAGTTAGTTTAGTTTTATTTAATTTTGTTTAACCCTTTCGCACGTAAGTTTAAAATATTCTGTCTGACCCCCCAGCGTGAGTTTTTTTAAGGCGACCGTTATTTAGAACGTATCATTTTATTGTTTCCATGGTGACGCATCATTGCTTGTCACATAACGCACCACAGCGCTGTATGATTGATGATCTGCTTTTATTTAATTTTTCCTTTTTTATTTAAAATATTCACAAATTTATTAGCTATAGCATGAAATATCTGATATTCCGATTGTCAAATATGTGCAAGTGGATGTGTTTTGCTGTTTAAACACCTTCATAACGATCGCGTTAGTTGAGCCATATGCGCGATGGGCGCCGCCATGTTAGTTTGCGCCGCACAGAGAATCAGATCTGTTGGATTTACAACACGTGATTTCATCCACTTCTCCCGAAATACATGAAAGTAAGTGAGTCGGTGAACTGGGAAAAATAGAGTAAACTTTAAAGTTACTTTCATAATGTGTATCTGATATGAATAAAACGTGTCGTCTAATTATAATGGAAAGGGTTGTTATTTCCGCTTCTATAGGCATCATTGTGTATTATACAAACTCTAAATATATTGTTTTGTTAGTACTCATGTGTATTTCAATGTCTGAAACCTAAAATAAACATTTGGTTGGAAACACTGCATATATGTGATATATGAAATATATATGTCCATCTCTGGTTTAGCGCCAGCCAAAGCGCGCACGCACATTTGAATTTGGCAGTTGATCACGTGATGCGCTGAACGTTCTAATCACACCGGTGTGATCATATGCATCAAAGGGTTAAGTGACTTGTTTAAGTGACATTTTATGAATTAAACAGCTTGTAAACATACTTAATCACTAGAAATATTGAAATAAAAAACCCATGAAAGTATTATGCAGTCATTTAAAGGGCACCTATTATGCAAAATCCACTTTTACAAGGTGTTTGGACATAATATGTGTTGGCAGTGTGTGAACACAATCACCCTAATAAAAATCCACCCACTCCTTTTTTTTCCCCGTTAATCCAAAGCAGTCTTATTAGACATGCCGTTTTAATTCAGTGTGACATCACACTGCTCAGGCCCTGCCCACGGCCGCTGACTGACAGTCCTGCATTACCATAGTTTCCGCCCTCAGTGAGTTGTACACAGTCCGCCATTTTCTCTGCGCTCGAGCAGAGTTGGTGTTTTGTTTTTGGATGTAAGACTGAACATAAGACTCTTCATTTTCTCCCAACATCTGAGCCACTAAGGACGCAGTGGATTAGTTTAATTTTTGAAGATAATGCACCCCAAAATTTACCTTAATTCATTTATGTCTGTGCAAATGTAAGGCTGAATGCAATGTAAGGCTGAACACCATTACTGACAATAGTCATTTTGGCTGCGTGAGATTCTCCAGCTTTGTTGTTGTTGAGCAACCGAAGCACGAGCTGTTAAAGCTCCGCCCTCTTCTGGAAAGGGATCCGGGAACTGCAGCTCATTTGCATTTAAAGGGACACACACAAAAACGGCGTGTTTTTGCTCACACCCAAACGGGCAAATCTGACAAGCTATAATAAATGATCTGTGGGGTATTTTGAGCTGAAACTTCACAGACACATTCTGGGGACACCAGAGACTTATATTACATCTTGTGAAAGAGGCATTATAGGTCCCCTTTAAGACATTTCTCCTTTTGACAAAAAGAGTTCTTTAAAATTGAATCAAGAACCCTAGAGTTCTATATTGAACCTTTTTTCTATGACTGACTTTCTTAAGGAACAGATGCAATTTTGGAGAATATCTTGGTTTCCAAGCCTTATATAGCGCTCAAGATGTATGTAATTACACAGACTGATATTTTGCTATTGTATTTTTGTATTTGCATACTCAGTGATTAAATGTGACAAAACGACAAACTAAATGAAACTAATCTTTGGGAGAGCTGAAGGAGAAGCCAGAGAATCATTTATTCATCTTTTTCTCCGTTTATCATACGGTTTACTACAGCAGCATCACGAATCGTTGATGCACACTCATTTTCCGAAAGTCAGATGAAAATGTTCATGTGGCTTTGTTGAACTTTTAGAAATTATTAAAAGAGGTCACATATATCAAGCTTTCATTGATCTTTTGAGATAAAAGAGTCCATTTCTCTGAAAACCATCTGTTACTCTGGACATCTGGTTTAGAGCAGCATGAAGGCTAGTAAGCAATGACAGAAGTTAAATTTTTCATTGAACTATATCCTTTAATGCTCTTTGAATCGTTTGATGTGTTTCTGTGTGTTTGTTCAAGAGAGAGAGACAGATGGAGAGACAGAACGAACACACAAACACTTATTGATCTCATCAGAGGGGCTTCTGGGAAAATCAGTGCGTTCAAGTGTCCTCAATAATGTGACTTTTCTCTTTGTCTCTCTCGCATTCTCTAGACGGCAGATTTGTCATTTTCCGAGCTGCAGAAGTGCTAGACAGGTGACAGAAGGATAAAATTAGAAAACAGAGGCACTTATCATGTCAGACTAAGCACGTCATTCTCCCACAGGATGAAGCCGGAGCCGGGATATAGCATACACCAGTGAGCTTTCATCAGATGAGTGGTGTTTGATTGATTGACCGTCTTTTATTGATAATCAGTCATATATAATGAGGAATCTCATGAAACCTGTCAAGAACATGTGCAAGTCATATTTCACCCACAAAATAACGGAAAATATTTTTCCTAAAGAAAACAGAGACTATTTTCAGGAGCATTATGATTTTTTTTTTTTTTTTTTTTTGTATTGTGACATTATTTTCATGACAATTATTATGTATTTATAAAAGTATTTATACATAATATTAGTATTTGTTCTATTATATATATATATATATATATATATATATATTTATTTATTTTTCTTGTCCCTGTTAAACTTAATGTTTAACAAATACAATTCTATTAACTATGTAATTAATGTTCTATTTATAAAAACCAAATATTAATCTCAAAGCATTTTTGCATCTATTACAAAATAATAACGAAAGCCATAACAATTTAAGGGTCATTGACGAATAAGGTTTTTAAAAGTGTAAAAAAAACCTAATGGAGATGTAATTCATTTTGAAGTTTTATTAAGTGTTAACAATGAGATTATGTGTTTTTTATAATCAATTAACACTGCTTTTGTCATTTTTTACAAGATGGACAAAATTTGTCACCAAAAAAGTCATTCGGTTTAACCAAAATTTCAGTTTTACCGAATGACACTTTTGGTTATACCGAATGACGATATTTTCAAACAATGCTAACAGGCTGATATCTAGCTAGCTAGCAAAAGGACAACCAATCATTTTATATTTAGTACAAGTTTTTAAAATATTACAACATTTTCCATGTTTTATAGCGGTTGTACCGAATGACCTGATGTTTCGGGACATGTGTATGAGCAAGTGAAAACATGAATTTTTCAAATAGTTAAAAGAGAGTTAGTTACTTTGCTTCACGACTATGTGGTCCTTTGCAGGTGTCTGAATGATGTCACATCCTGTCACATGATACTGACCGCATGACTTGATCCAAAATGGTCCCTTTATATTGGTTACTCCGAATGACATCAATGAAATTCATTTTTCCAGACATTCTTTCTCATAACAAAGCAACAATTTCTACATATAATATCATTTTGCACTATGTTAATATATGATGTTATAAAATCATGCCAGAATAAAAAAAATATACATTTAGTACATTTTAAGATACTTTAATCACAAATGAAATGGCTGTATTGGCCTTTGGACTGTTAAACCGAATGACCTTTTGACACTTTAAAATACCTTTATATGTAGCAAAATATAATTAAAACCTTTTGGATTCAATAAAAGAGATCTAGTTGTACTACCTTACATACTTTGGATGTCATATCTTTGGTTATTCATTATTTTTAAGGCCTTTGGACAAAAAAAAAAAAAAAAAAAAAATGCCCCGTCACTTCATTGACTCTTAAACAGTATATTTTATTTGTGAACTGATGTTCAGCTGTTAAGCTTTTTAATAGTAAACTTATTTTCGGATCATCAGTCATCAAGTTCAGTAAACACTGGTCACAAGAAGATGTGCTCACTAAAAACCCTCCAAAGTCATCATGTTTTCAGGCCATTTCACGTATGAATTCGACAAGACTTAAAGCGGTGATATCTAAGTGGCTGAGCTGTTTACTTGCTTTTTAATTAGTCTTCCCATTAACACCATAATGTTGTTTGTTCCGACTGATTCACAAACGCACACGTAAACAAGAGGCAGGATTTATCGCACAAACCATGTGTATACATACATGTAAATATTAATATACATGTGTATCATATAATATCTATAGGTGGATAAATGTCATTTTCTGAATATTTAGTATCTTTTATTGACCATTTGTTTATATTCTGTTTTGTACCGTATTCACGGGCAAGGTATAATGAGAATCACCGATGAGAATGAGAAGAATGAGAACACTGGTAATGAGAATGAGACTTTTTTTCATTACAATAATGAGAATTTGGGAGGAAATGTGCCTTGTTTTTGTGGAAAATAATGTTACAGTGTAAAAATCCTGATGGCATTAAAATAGTCTCTATTTTTTTTTTTCTCTTTCACTTGATTTTGAGGTCAAATGTAACCTGGATGTGACACACACACACACACACACACACAGAGGTTGATGTTGCTGCACAGTAATTTATATCCAGGATGAGAGCGGCTGAAATGGTCTCCGTGACTCATTGATAAATTGGCACACAGTGATGGCTGCTGATCGCCAGTGCAGGAAACAAACACATTTCTCTTTCCCATTGCAAACAGACTCACAGGTTCAGGTATGAAATGATTCAGGTGGAACAGTAATGTGATAAATACTGCCTCCATTTGAGAGAATTAAGAATCGCCCAAAGGCTTCAGTATCGAGCTGATATAAAGAAGGAGATGTTACTGCTATGTTACTCTTCTCATATCACCTCTGAAAGCCACATATATCTTTTTGAGTACTTCTTTTCTCTCATACTGGCTGTTAGAGATTTTTATTTCAACAAGATCCCACGGATCTAATGAAGAATACCTGCAAGCAGCAATTAAGGGGCCAAGCACAACAGAAGCAAACAAGCTAGCAGCAGACCAACAATGTCAGAATGGACTATGATAGCAACTGAGACAAAGACACTGCATGTCAGTTTTGAAGTCAATCAGACCAACAGTACTGTAGTTAAAGCCAATTTTTTATAGTCCCACCACTTTTTGTGTGTGTCCTCAGAGCGCCTCCATACCTAAGTGTGTCAAATTTGGTGAAAATATCTCATTTCTTTTAGAAGTTATAGACATATGCATGAACACATAAAAACTTACCAACACCTGACTTTGATTGCATTTTTTTTGCCACTTACTATCAAAATTTTGACATTTGGCTATTAGCATATAGTAAACCACCTATGTTTTCAATTTTCCTAAGGTGGTTTCATCTCGATCGGACTAACGGTTTCGAAGATATTTACGAATGTTGTTTAAACGCTAAATCACAACGTTGCACTACCATAAGGCAAAACCTAGCATGTTTGGTATCGTTGGACTCGGCAAGGATTCAGAAATCCAAGGAGATTTTCACTCCCGTGAAAATAAGTCAATCACATCCAAAGTTATAAGCATGTAAATAATTTTTTCACCACTAGGTGGCGCTGGTCCAAAACTTCTCAGACTCCTTCAGGACATTGTGCCAATGACCCATACTGAGTTTCGTAATGATACATTCATGCATTCGTAAAATACAGCATTTTAATGCAAAATTCAAAATGGCTGACGCCTAAAATGGCCGCTATGGGCAAACTGGATATCATTTAACATGATGCCCGAATCTAACGAGACATTCCGTTCAGAAGTCATAACCAAAAATAGCCATTTTTCATATCTCTGGACCAGTAGGTGGCGATGCGCTGAGACGCAGCATGTAAACTCAGGTCATGCTTGTGATGACATGGACCAAGTTTGAATATGATAGAGGAGATTATGTCTATTTTCACAAGCGCTAAGTGAAATTTGGTTACACATTTTTTACAGTTTTTTTACAAATCAACTTGAATTTTGTTTCTAGCTTTTATATACTAAGGTGAGAGTGACTGTTATGTGGATGTGGGCATTACAGAAGGGCATGTGGTCCGTGCATTCAAATTATTTTACATTAATTTATTTTAAATAATTTAAACCAAGGCAGCTCACTTAAGTGAGAAACTTTGCAAGTTTTCTTGTTTCTCTAAGGACATTGTCTCTGCGCTTCTTTTAAAGAAGGTAAAAACAGCAAGAAAGAAAAGTTTGTGTGGTGTCCTCAATGAAGTTCATAACTAAATACAGGAAAAGTAATGCTTCTTTCCTTTGTGCCGTAAAAAAAAAAAAAAAAAATCCATGCCAGCATATTCCATTCTTATATCCCAAACCATTTTCTTTCTGCAAACTTTAGATGACAGGCCTTGGAGAGCCGGTGGGTTTAGTTGAAACACGGAGCTGTTTCCATATCCGGCAAAATTCCTCCTCGTATGAAAGTACAATTTAAAGAGCTGAAATCCCCAAGGTCCACTGTCAGGACAGCAGCAGGGGGACATTTCCCAGCATGCACTGCACAATAACGCGCCCTACCTGCCAGTCTGAATGTTGAGTGACAGTATCTCATCAGGGGGTGAGAAGTGTGTTTTTAACAGGTGCATTAATTCATCCTGCGGTGCGGAGAGGAAAGAAGATCCTGAAAACAAAACAGCTCAGAAAAGATCAGCGGGTGGGCGGATGAGAGGAGAGATACAGCTGTGCCCTCTTTCCACAGAGCAGCAGCAACTTATCATAAGTTATAATGTGAAGAAGAGTTGAGCTGTATAATGTCAGTGTCTGCTGTGACTTCTGATAATGTCCTTGTGTTTTAGGAGGTTTACTCGCTGCGAAACCAGTCCATTTGGTGCTTGAGTTCCGGTTTGTTTCTTGATGTTTTTGTTTCTGATGGATACTTCCAGCAGGATAACGCTTCATGTCAAATCATCTCAAACTGGTGAACATGACAGTGAGTTCACTAAACTCAAATGACCTCCACAGTCACCAGATCTCAGTCCAATAGAGCAGCTTTGGGATGTGCTGGAACGGGAGATTCGCATCATGGATGTTCAGCCGACAAATCTGCAGCACCTGTATCATGACATATGTCCATATTGTCATGACATATCATGACAATATGGAGCAAAATCTCTGAGGAATGTTTCCAGCACCTTGTTGAATCTGTGACATGAAGAATTAAGGCAGTTCTGAAGGCAAAAAGGGGTCCAACCCAGTACTAGCAAGTGAACCTAAGTGGCCGATGAGTGTATATATATATAGAGAGAGAGAGAGGCCTATATGTAGTTGTGCTTGCTGATAGCATCATTTGTTTCCATGCACTCTCTGAAAATCGGGTAATGGTACATACACAAACAAAACAAATTGCACACAATGCAATTTGCACAGCACCGTGATAGTAAAGTTAAATGCACCAGGCAAATGACTTTTGTCAATTCATTGCATGCTATAATAAGACTCATTTGCAAAGAAAGCATGCAGGCATGTTTGCACTAAAAATAATCACAATTCGTTTAAATACTCACGATGCAGCTCTGTTGCATTTAGCTCTTGCTTTAAGGTATAGTTCACCCAAAAATTAAAGTTATCCCATGATTTGCTCACCATCAAGCCGTCCTCTTCTTTCAGATGAACACAATCTGAGATATATTAAAATATATCCTGGTTCTTCCAAGCTTTATAATGGTAGTGAAGGGGGCAAGAGATTTTGAAGCCAAAAAAAGTGCATCCATCCATCCATCCATCATAAAAGTAATCCATACAGCTCCAGGGCCTTCTGGGTTTTTGTAAGTTTTTTTTTAAACAACTTTTAACTATAGTAACTAGCTTCCGACAGACAGCCGTACACATCGATTTACGGCGAAAGAGTAACCTTTGACGCGACGTAGGATGTAGGAGTAGCATAAGCTTAGACGCCTCTCGCGGTTCAAACAAATAGGGCTGTGCAACAAACTCAAGCTCCTCTTCTCTTATATCGAAATCCTCTGACATTTCTCTTTAAAAATTCTTGGTTTAGACTTCTAATTCATGACCGGTGTTTTGTTTTGCCCTATCCTCTGTGCTTCCATGTTCGTCATGCGTCGTGTCAGAGGTCACTCTTCCAACGCAAATCGATGCATACGGCTGTCTGCCGGAAGCTAGTTATTATAGTTAATAAAGTTTTAAATATGGATATTTTTCTTACAAAAACCCATCGCTTCGCTTCAGAAGGCCTTTATTAACTCCTTGGAACCGTGTGGAGTACGTTTATGATGGATGGATGCACTTTTTTGGGTGCATCCACCATTACAAAGCTGGGAAGAGCGAGAAAATTATTTAATATAACTCTGATTGTGTTCGTCTGAAAAGATAGTCAAGTAAATCATACGATAATTTTCATTTTTAGGTGAACTATCCCTTGTTAAGACACTAATGTGCGGCAATGGGTTTTGACTTCTGCTTTGACCTCACTGCATCTGAACTCTTGATAAAACTAGTGTGTTTCCTCACTGTGTTGAAGGTCACTGCCTGACGCAGCACAGGCCACGTCCACGGATCCGCTCAGACAGCTCTAGACTTCCTGCAGTGATTAACGGCTGCTAAAACGCCAGGCCGGACACAGTTAATGTCACCGGGATTATCGCTCCCGTCCCGCCGAACGAAGCTCGCAGATGCCGTAAATCTCCTGTCACGACGTCCGTTTCCATTAGCCGTATTTCATCACTCACTTAAGGTGAGAACTTTCACTTTTTTACTCTCGTGCAGCAGTTGTAAATCTGGAGAAAGGGAAGAAGAGAGACTCTGGCTTATTGGTTCTCTAATGGTCCATTATCATAGCTGTGTAATGCCATTGTGCTCCTAATAGGAGCTTTAATTACTGGGTGAGATAACATGATCTGGAGGTGCAGCCAAAATTATGTCTCACTAGAGTTACATTTATTTATTGTATTTTTTTTTTTTTTTTGTGCATATTTCAATCTTTCAAAACTTGTTTGTTATGTGCTATGTAGGACCTAAAACTAAGGTCTGTAAAATATTTTTTTGCATTTTCTAACATTGTCATATTCTTCAGCCCTCTATTTCCAGGCCAAAAAGCATCTTGAAAGCCATGTTTAGAGCATGATATCTTGAGAATTATGATTGCTGGCCTCATAAGAATTGGCAGAAACATAGATAAACATGTTCACTTCAAGTCCAAATGACTTAGATTCCCCTCAGCTTACCAATACTTTCAGAACTGGCCTCTAAAGTTGGAAAAAAATGAAAAAAATCTAGAGGTCAGTATTGAAACTTTAATCACACCCATAAAAAGACTAAGGATGCTAAAATATGTGATTTGATTTTAAATCATATGGCTTTAATTGACTTTATGTCAGTCTGTCAGTTTTCTGTCATGATCAGAATATGAAATGTTAACATATTAGTCAGATATGATACAATATTTTACACATTTTCAGGCACTAATTTGACAGTGTTGACTATAGACTCTTGAAAAGTAGCATGGGAGTAAGTTTATATGTGCATTATATGTGTAACATTAACAACAAATACAGTGAACAATCAGATTATTATCAATGTTGAACACTGTTGTGCTGCTTCATATTTTTGTGGAAACTGTAATACGAGTTCAAAAGAACAGCATTTATGCGAAACAGAAATCTTTTGTAACATTTTAAAAGTCTTTACTGTCACTTTTGATCAATTTAATGCCTCTCACTGAATAAAGGTGTTCATTTCTTTAAAAAAAAGTCATACAGTAGCTTCCACAGTAAACCATCCCTGTACCGTTAATAATTATAGCTCGCGTTCATCTTTGAATGTTCTCAGTGAAGGTGTATGATAGCTCCATAATGTGGGTCCCTCTTCAAATAGCAATTAAATCATGCTATTTATCATAACTAGACATGGAGTCCATTAGTGCATACTTTGGACTGAAAGAGTCATGTCTCATACGCATATTAATGTAATGTAAAAACCGTGCTGACATGCATCCATTAATCGTATATCATGTCTGCAATACAGGGCCATGACTGACACGTTTAATATGTGCTGTAATCTATAATACTCATTAAATGTGATTCAAATTAAGGTATCAGTGCTGTGGACTGAAATATTAATAACAGTACAACACATATTGTGCAAGTATATTGTGTCCATGTGTGAATAAATGATGCCCTACCTTTCCACTGGCACCGACTGAAGTGAATTTAAACCATCTGTGACTGCTGCAGATGTCACATGCACACTCGACTAGCTGCGAGCGCACCGAGGAGCAGAGGAGACGAATATGTTTATGATGTTTGTGACTCCGTAACCCGTGACAACTTACACCAACTAAACCAGTGAAATGTGAAATGAGCTTGTTTGTGTGTCAGTCAAGGGAACAGAGGAAGAAAAGTCACCAATGAGATCTTTAAAAACTCCACTTTCGCCAAGACAGCAGTGAGATTAAATGGAGAGCAAACTTAGACTTTGACACTTCTTTATCACAGCTATCATTATTTGATATTATTGCTGTAACCTGTTATACTGATGTTAAAGACCCCTGTAGTTAATCATTTTATCCCTTAAAACTCATCTTAGATCACCAAAATGACAAATTTAAATGTTTTTTTCCTTAAAAAAAAATTCTTCATGCCTTAAAATAGCTTGAAATGTAACTCTACACCCTTGCCTCATTTAGTATACTCGGTCCTATGAATATGCAAATTAGCCCCGCCTCCACTCACTCGCACCAGTTCAGAGATCCACTTGTAGACGATCACATGTTGACGTGAAATGGTAGTTTGTGATGTCACAGACACCAACGATTTCAAACCTCGTTTTTGAGACTGTCTTTGGTTCACTACAGTTTTAAAGAGAAAATACTCAGCAATGGTGTTGATTTATGAATTTGCACATGATTTGTCTTAAAGCATATTAAATACACCACATAGACATATAAACAACATTAAAAACTTGATTTTCACCACAGGGGGACTTTAAATTACTGTTAACTTTGGCAAGTATTTGGAAAGGCTGCACTACATACAGTAAGTAGCCTAAACGAATGACTAAATAGCTATTTGACTATTGAATAACATTATTTCAGAAGTGCAGTAACTTGTATATTTTGATAAAAGATTATGAAGATGAATATATTTTTTTCTTTATAATAATGTGCACTGATGAATCATTCACAATTAGACCAGGAACTTGTTTTAAGGACAGAAATGTGATCCATTTTGATTTCATGTTGCATCATAATAAAATAATGTTGGAAAAAAATTAAAAATTCAATGCAGCTTGATGCATTCAGATTTTTAGGTTCTCTCAACTATTGTCTTAAAAGTTGTCCTAACTAACACTACATTGTTTTCTCGATATGCATTTGTTCACTAAATGCAAAATGCTTGATTCAGCCAATAAATTAATAGAGCAAACTACAGATTTCTTGCAATTTCAATTTCTAGGACAATAAATTGATCTATAATTTTGGTAGCTATACATACGCTCACCGGCCACTTTAGTAGGAACACCTTGCTAGTACCAGGTTGGACCCCTTTTTTCCCTGTCAATGCGATACCATTGAAAAACCAGCGGTGGCGATTGACGTCAACACTGATTGCGATCACATGACTCTTTTCAATGGCACAATGAGGGATGAAGGTTCAAACCAACACTTTGCTGACCTTTAAAGATGGTGTGGAAAGCAAAAGCTTGTATTATCATTTAATCTGCGTCTATTGCAAATCGTTTTCCGGCTCAGTACGTCTACCTTGGGTTGTTTCGCCAAGTGCATAGTGTAAATGTAGATATCGGATATGGGTCACTTTTAAAAGAAGATGTAAGTCAACTAATCGGAATTGGGCATCAAGACCTGCAGTGTAAATGCAGGTTTATTTTCCATTTCATTATTAGCTTTTCATCGACTCACAAATCCCCACTCGGGAAACCCTGAGTTTGAAGAATATCACATTATGGTGGTGAATGCAGTTGTGTGTTGTGCCTTTTTAAAGTGTTAAGCGGCATGGCTCTGATTCAATCCCGTCTGTGCTCTTCTGCCTTACAGCTCCACACCCTGAGATCCATCGATTTCCACCCTGCCGTTCTGACCGACTCGTTCACTTATAAATCCTCAGGGTCAGTTTTGGTCCTTCTGAAGAGTGTCGGTCCTTTGGTGGCTATTACTCCACTTCACTTCACTACTGTGTTCTTTACAAAAGCCCCATGAAGTCAGAACTGGAGTTTTGTGACTCTTAGTCCATGTGTGTTATCTTTGAGATCAAATTTGGACAAATTTATATTATGCATTTAAATGAAGTTTTTTTTTAATGATTACATTTACATGTGCATCAATAATGTGATTATTTCCAATAATCAGAGTAAGGACTTCATCGCAGTAAGATGATTACATGACACAAGCAAACCTTTTCACTTGTGATTTTCAATATTCTGATTATTATCTAAGAATTATGGTTATGTTTACTGCCATTATTCACATAATACCCAATCATTGCCAGTGTCGTGACAAATCTGGTCCTCCCTCAATATTGGGTCTCTATCAACTATCAGTTAATGATTATACTACATACAAACTATATTCATTTAAAATATGTATAACTTACTATATAGTGCATAATAAAACAAACTGAACGTAATTTATTTCACTTGATAAACTGTTAATAATAATAGCCTATTTAATAATTAAACATCATTACATTCTTTTTATAACTGAAATATTTGGACATTTAACACTTAATTTAACACATTAAAGATGATTGTGAATACATGTAGGGTAAGTGCAAATGCATATATAAACTAAGCTATCAGGCTAATTGGGTATCTGTATGCTATGCTAGAACATAAGCTAACTAATACAGACAAACAGCATTTATAATAACATGATTTTGTAGGAATTGTAATCAGGCACTAAAGAGAGTACCTATTAAAAGTAATTTGAGCCAATGGGGTCCTAACAGGACATTTTTTAAAAGATTCTCCTTTTGTGGTCATTTCAGGGTGAACTATCCCTTTAAAGAGACTTTGATTTATATCCACATGGACATTAATCTACATAAAAACAGAACACAAAGCTGAAAGTGAAGCTGTAAACTGCTTCAATGATCTGGATTCAATCAGAATTACTAAATAGAAAGTGTTTCATTCAGTCTGGCAGACATATTTTGTTATAATGGTTGAGTAGGTCTCTCCCGTATTTTATGTTGCTTCATAAAAGCCTTTTTTGCAAAAGATTATGTTGCTAATTAGTTTATTTTTGTTTATCTTTTTGCAGTAAATGCTGGAGCGGATAATATTGAGCAGAAGAGACTTCTTTCAAAAAAAAAAAAAAAAAATTAATAAATAAAAAAACGTACACAATAGGAATATACTGTATACTTTACTGGTAATATATATAGCATTTTTTCTCTTTATTTGGTTGTACACCTGACTTTTATTAGTTTTTGGACGTGCACGCTTTCTATGATTGATTAAAATTCACATTAATAATGACAAATCTTAATTATCTTTCAGATTTTAGAACTACAAAGTGAACAGCTTTAGTAACTGCCATTTTATCGACCGTGGAGGAAGAACACTTCATTTCCCAGGATGCTTGGTAACCTTCAACAAACAGCTAAAACGTTTCTCTTCTTGCTTGTTTTGTTGTTGTGTCAGACTTATGAAATTCTTCTGTTGTGTTTAAATTCAGTAAATTGAAACTGACTTCCTATAGGGGGTGTGTCAAATTCAATTCAAATTCACACTCGTGTATTTCAGAGGAGCCAAGTCTTAAATATTCTGTTTTGACCCATCTGATGTTCTTTCTTTTCTCTTCATTTTGTTGTACTAGTGCTAAAAGCCTGTCTTTGAAGTGAAGAAAGAGAAAAGAATATGAAATGAAAGGAATATGAAATTACCCAGTGATGTCCAAACTCATAAGTAGCCTATGACCTTCCCAGGAGGAGTGTGACGGCAGCGTTTGATTCTCTCTGCTGAGGTCTTCATGAGATGCTTCATGGTGAGACCTTTCAACTCTTTGAATAAGCCCACACTCTCCACACGGCTGCGGAAATTATTCGGACTTCAAAAGGTCAAACTTAACATTTTAAAATTTAAGTGGTGCCTCATGTATAGAGAACAATCCCAAACTAATCCATATAAAACACTGCAGACTGAAGAATGCAAACAGACAGAGCTTTAGCATTTTAGCCAGCCTCAAAAGCTCATTATGATCAGATTTTAATGTTTTATGTTGAAAATGTATTTGCTAAAGCATTCTGACTGGTTGTCTGTGGTATATACTGTAACACTGCAGTTAGTGCAGTGGTTACTTAGAAAAGCAGTCGAAAATATTGCCCTTATAGAAAATTACCATGGTATAGGGGGAGAGTGGGGTAAGATGAGCCATTTTTTACTTATGTGGTCCTCAAGATAAGGGGAAATGAGGCAGAATATATCTATGACAAAGGGTTCTAAAAATATGGCTTCTTATAAAAAAAAAAAAGTGTTTCTGTGGCTCAATTTATCCCTGGTTGGGGTAAGTTGCACCATCTGGGTGACTATCTAAACTGAATCTGATTCAAACCCATGTGAAATTGTAAAGATACGGTAGGGTGAAAAACTCCATCTCATTTTCTCCTCCATCTTCAAAATCACCCGATATTGTTGTTTTACCTTTTTTTGTTAAGGCCGTTTGACTTAGTCTTTGCACGTTCACTTTGTAAACACTGGATCGGTACTTCCACCTACATCACGCGTGACCTTTCCAACGTGATTACGTAATGCGTGGCGCATCCCAGTGCTAGTGCAAGACGAGCATTGTGGTTAAAAAGTATATAATTTTTCTTTTTTTTTTAAGAAAATGGCCGATTGTTTGGCTAGATAAGACCCTTATTCCTCGTCTGGGATCATGTAGAGCTCTTTGAAGCTGCACTGAAACTGACATTTGGACCTTCAACCCGTTGAACCCCAGTGAAGTCCACTATATGGAGAAAAATCCTGGAATGTTTTCCTCAAAAACCTTCATTTCTTTTCGACTGAAGAAAGAAAGACATAAACATCTTGGATGGCATGGAGGTGAGTAAATTATCAGGGAATTTTAATTCTGAAGTGAAATAATCCTTTAATTAATTTGTGTTTAACAGGGAAAGATTCCTCAGGCCATAATGCTTGTCAAAATATTGATGAGAAACATACAACGCCGAAGCAAAGTTGCTGTAAATGAATGAAGGCCAAAACCCAAGACTTGTGAACTTCTTCAGAGCAGGTTTAGCAGCAGATCTCATTCACACAGACGCTGCTCTTTGTTGTTTGCTGCCGATGTGTTTGAAACAGAAGGTGTCGTGGGATTCCCTGAGAAAGGATTAAGACTTACACGTGGCTTCCTTCACTAACCTGAAGTGTCGGGAAAGATGGGAATACTTCAAACCGAAGCAAACATCACAGTCTGTCATTTTAAAGCTCTCACAGAGTCACCAGCCTGCGGTGGATGAAAACCGAGAGCGTCTGGGGCAGAAGTTGTTGACGTTGAGATGAGGAAAATAGGGCATCGGAGGGGGGAAGATGCTTCAGAATCACAAGGTTTGTGTTTCTCACACTTTGGCATTGTTGAAGCTGTATATCAGTGTTTAAAATTTAATCTCCAGCAATCCCAAAATCACAGGCACGTTTTACAGCACATCAGGGTGCAACTTTGTTAACAAAACCTTCAAAATGTAGCGGAGGTATTGAGCCGCAAGCAACGCAGCTACATTACACACGTCCCTAGACTGTCCTGACTCTTATTGATGGCTCACTAACTGCTAGCTCAACTATCGAGCTGGACAAGCTTCATAAATCAAGCCAATCCTGTTACATGTGTGTTGACGTCTCAAGGGAAGCTGAAATCTGCATTATGGGGCTTTGCAGACGGCTACTAGTGAAAGCTTGCGTGTATATTTTAACAATTTATATATAAACTGTAATATAAACAAGAACAATTTGCATTTTGATTGCAAATACAAAATATTTAATCAATATATTTATATGAAAGTATATGTATTAAAACATTTCAAATAATATACACAGATAAATCATTCACAATAAGACCAGGAAAACACTATACAATAGGGTTTCATTTGTTAACATTAATTTACTAACAATGGAAAGTACCTCTAATATGCATTTATTAATCTTAGTTAATGTTAATTTCAACATTTACTTATACATTGTTAAAGTTATATCTTTTAATATTATTTTAATGGATCTGAGCTGACATGAACTAACAATGAACAGTTGTATTTTTATCAACTATTGTTAACAAAGATTAATAAATACAAATGCATTGCTCAATGTTATTAATTTTAATGAAAATGCAAAAAAGATATGATACAACACATGCTTTTAACTCATCACTTTAACTTTTCAAAATGATTTCAACTTCATTTTTTTAAGTTATACAAGACTCAACTAGATTAAAAAAAATAGTTGAAATGACTTGTACAGCCAATTTGGTTATACTTAAAATTTTAAGGCAGCAACTGATCTTAAGTTTTTAAGCTGAGTTACAGTAGAGGCAGTATTTTACAGTGCAAATAGGACCTTACTGTACATTAAAAATTGTAAAATTCATGTTGAGTTTATCAGTTCCTTCAAATCACTAACCTTACATATGAACTATAATAATAGTTATGCTTGTTTTAGCATAAATAATGAATCAAAAATCGATGCATCTCTAGAGGTTTCTGTACCTCTAATCCACACTTTTCTTAAATGATTTTTACCTCATATCACATCTGTCATCTCCAGTCTCTTTTCATTTATTTTCGAGAAATGTCAAGCTGGAATCATATAATTCCGCTGACAGAAACGCACACGAGAAGAGAGACATCTGATCCTGTCATGTTTGACCACATGAGAAGGTACTGTAGACTGCAAATGCTTTAGTTATGGGTCAATCCTGTGTGTGTGTGCATGTGTGTGTGTGTGTGTGTGTGAGTGTCTATGTTGTTACTTTACTAAGTGATCAGACTGACACTTTTTTGCAGACAGATGATAAAATTGGTGGAAAAAATCCTGCGGCAATGTGCTAAAAACTAGCAGAACATCTTATCAACAACATAGCAACATTTTAGCATTATGACACTGTGTTTTGGCACCACTCATATTTTCTTTCTTGAAATCAAGAATTGGCATGTTTTTATATTTCTATTTTATGGCAGCTTTCTAAAAATGTTTGATTATTTTTGAGCTATATGTGCGCCACATTTCTAAATGAAAAGTTGTGAAGACTGTGAAGAGAAGTTTAGAAAACTGCACAGATGGCTTCGGTTGGAGATCAAGAGTCAAGAGGAAAGTTGATATATCTTTCACATCTGCGGGTTTGTCTCAAAGTCACCGTGGCACGGAATGAAAACAAAGCACTCGATGTACTCTGTGCTTACTATTAATACAAGTCAATTAAGTGTACTAATGAAAGTGTGGGCGTCAGGCGTGGGCTCGCTGGCAGCGGGAGTGCAGACTGCTGATAATGGCCGGGATAATTTGTTTAATTGGTGTCATTACTGAAGCACAGAGATTCTCAGCATGGAACAGCTCAGAGTTCTGCTGTTAGTTGCACCTCTGCAGTGGTGCTCTTCACTTCAATAACACCTGACACCGGTTCAGTAGCGGCACTACAAGCCAGGGCTTCTCCAACTCTTCCCCCACTAATGAGGGAACCCTGTCCTAAAATATAAAATAAATGTGTATTTTATATATGTGGTGTGAGATATACATATTACATTGTAATTGTATTAAAGTAAAAACAAATTATTACAATGTGGAAAATATTAAATTGACAGGATATACCTTTTCTACCCACTATTAATGTTTTTCACTTTGCTAGCAATGACTGTATAACATACTGAATTTAGCACAATATCTAGGGAACAGATGCTGCTATAGATATTTCCAAAATGCAATGTATTGCATACTTGCACATTTGGTTGGTTGGTTGGTTTTGGTTGGTTGGTTGTGAGTGGTTGGTTGGTTGGTTGGTTGGTTGGTTGTGAGTGGTTGGTTGGTTAGTTGGGGTTGGTTGTGGTTGGTTGGTTGGTTGGTTGGTTGGTTGGTTGTTTGGTTGTGAGTGGTTGGTTGGTTGGTTGGTTGGGGTTGGTTGTGGTTGGTTGGTTGGTTGGTGGTTGTGAATGGTTGGTTGGTTGGTTGGTTGTGAGTGGTTGGTTGGTTGGTTGGTTGTTTGGTTGTGAGTGGTTGGTTGGTTGGTTGGTTGGTTGGGGTTGGTTGTGGTTGGTTGGTTGGTTGGTTGGTTGTTTGGTTGTGAGTTGTTGGTTGGTTGGTTGGTTGGGGTTGGTTGTGGTTGGTTGGTTGGTTGGTTGGTTGTGAATGGTTGGTTGGTTGGTTGGTGGGTTTGTTGGTTGTGGTTGGTTGGTTGTGAGTGGTTGGTTGGTTGGTTGTGAGTGGTTGGTTGGTTGGTTGGTTGGTTGGTTGTGAGTGGTTGGTTGGTTTTTGGTTGGTTGGTTGGTTGTGAGTGGTTGGTTGGGGTTGGTTGTGGTTGGTTGGTTGGTTGGTTGGTTGGTTGGTTTTGGTTGGTTGGTTGGTTGGTTGGTTTTGGTTGGTTGGTTGGTTGGTTGGTTGTGAGTGGTTGGTTGGGGTTGGTTTTGGTTGGTTGGTTGGTTGGTTGGTTGGTTTTGGTTGGTTGGTTGGTTGTGAGTGGTTGGTTGGTTGGTTGGTTGGTTGTGAGTGGTTGGTTGGTTTTTGGTTGGTTGGTTGGGGTTGGTTGTGGTTGGTTGGTTGGTTGGTTGGTTTTGGTTGGTTGGTTGGTTGGTGGGTTTGTTGGTTGTGGTTGGTTGGTTGGTTGTGAGTGGTTGGTTGGTTGGTTGTGAGTGGTTGGTTGGGGTTGGTTTTGGTTGGTTGGTTGGTTGGTTGGTTTTGGTTGGTTGGTTGGTTTTGGTTGGTGGGTTTGTTGGTTGTGGTTGGTTGGTTGGTTGGTTGGTTGTGAGTGGTTGTTTGGTTGGTTGGTTGGTTGGTTGGGGTTGGTTGTGGTTGGTTGGTTGGTTGGTTGTGGTTGGTTGGTTGGTTGGTTGGTTGGTTGGTTGTGAGTGGTTGGTTGGTTGGTTTTGGTTGGTTGGTTGGTTGGTTGGTTGGTTGTGGTTGGTTGGTTGGTTGGTTGGTTGGTTGGTTGGGGTTGGTTGGTTGGTTGTGAGTGGTTGGTTGGTTGGGGTTGGTTGGTTGGTTGGTTGGGGTTGGTTGGGGTTGGTTGGTTGGTTGGTTGGTTGGTTTTGGTTGGTTGGTTGGTTGGTTGGTTGGTTGTGAGTGGTTGGTTGGTTGTGGTTGGTTTGTTGGTTGGCTGGTTGGTTGTTTGGTTGTGGTTGGTTGGGTGGTTGGTGGGTTGGTTGTGGGTGGTTGGGGTTGGTTACTACTAAAACTACCAAGCATGTTGGGCGAACATTTATTCCAACCAGTGGGTTTGTCCATATTTAACCCAACTTGGGTTGTTTTTAACCCAGACTTTTAGAGTGTAGTTGTCACAGTTTGTGTGGTTTATTTATTTATTGTTTGTGTATAGATTCATGGCTTGCCTATAAAAAATAATGTAAAAAATAAACAAGTAAATATAAATACTAATTTTATTTATAAATATTTATATGTAAGAATAGTTATAATTATTTATGTTTATAAATATGGTTCATTGAACACACATTGATCTTTTGGGGCATGTTGTTACACTAGGGAAACCAATTCATAAAACAGCAAAAATATAAAAAAAATGTATAGGTTAACATAAAAAATCAAACGTGAAAAATGTGACAACTTGCCCCAGTCTGACATTTATTCGTTTTTAGGAAGTCCTAAAAACACCATTTTGAATAAAGTGTTGAGGTTTTATTGTTCACCCAACCGATATTGAAAAAATATAATGGTTCTGAGTCTGACATTAAAGTTAGATGGCATAATTTACAAAAATTACAATATTTTGAACTGTCTGAATCCAACACAAAACAACTGCTAGATAAAATAGAAAGAATATCCTACAAAAACTATTAATTATATTATTTTCTACCAGTGTTGTTTTACAGGAAAACATCAACAAGAGAAGGAGAAAAGGTTGTAGTCTGATGGAGGCTCTTGAAGAGGCGGATGTGTCTGTCTAATGATTGTTTTACTTCAGCAACGTGACACCACATGGTACCTGCTATTTCAGGTTTGTTGTTTAGCGAGTTGTTTAGTTGCACAGGTCGTGGGTCACGGGTGAGGTGTAAACACGCTAGTGGGCGGATGGTGAGATGAAATCAGTGCTGTTATTTCTGCATGGTTGTGCCTGGAAACATGGTATGAGGGGAAGTAAATCAGAGTAAATCAGTAAATGCATGTGAACTGAGGGCCGGCAGGGGTTCAGTGGTCACGGCTCAAAGCTGTAAGCCAGCAGGATTTATACCTGAATCCTGTACAAACTGACCTGCCACAGGAGAGATTAAGGTTATAACATCCCTGCCGTTTGTCCGACATCTGATACTCTATCCTTGAAGAAGAATTTCAATATCCCATTCCTAGGAATAATGTCAGTTGTGCCTGAAAATTCATGATTTACAGTCATTAATTCTGTACTTTATGCCAAGAATAAATTAGTAGTATGTCTAAAGTGGACTATCGAGTAGTGGCCAAAAGTGATGTCCGGAGGGAATATATGTTTTTTTTAATGACCCTACAGGTTTGATTAAACAAACAAAATATGAGTAAAATATTTTATATATTTTTTTTAAATATATTTAAAATATGAAGGAAAAACTAAACACTAAACTTGGTTAAGGTATTTATCTGACAAAATTATTTGGCAAAAAAACGGCAAATTACAGCTACAGGTTTTATTTTACTATACAACATAATCAGTTATTAATATTTCATTGGTTCTCTCGTTTTTGCATGTTCATTGCCAAAAATTATGTCAGTACAATTTGGCATGTTTCATTGCGTTATTACAAATAACAGTTGACTCCAAGCACAACTACACGATATGCTCACAAAATCTTTAATACATTTTTAATAATATTTAACTAAAGGTTGACAATGTCAATTTTCTTAGGCCGGACATCACTTTTGGCCACTATATGGATCTCACATATGGATGCTTCTTTCCTCCTGGTATGTCTTTGCTCACAGTATGCGTGCAAACCTGGTCCACGCACTGAAGCGTTTTCACAGTCCTAACATGTACAACACAGCTTCTTGTGCAGACAGGGCACTTCCTGAAGAGTTCAATGAGGTTTTCTTCTTCTTCAAAAAAAACTTCCTCATTTTATAATGTTGGGTTTCAATCACTGTGCTAAAATACAGCAATCACAAAAACGTGAAAACGAATTAATGTCTGTGCCAAATGTTTATTGCTAATGATATTACCTAACAGCAGCAAGCAAATCAAAATGTACTCAATTACTCACCTCTCATCGTAGATGCTGTGGTTAGTCACTTCTGGATGAAAAGTGATGTCATCTGTAGCCTCTCTTCTAGGCCTTTTTACAGGTGTTGAAACAGCTAAAGCGCCTTCCTCAAAAGATGTGTTCGACATGATGGTACTGCAGCTAACATGTTTTCTATGATGCTTCTTTTGTGTGCCTGATTATAAATCAATTCAATCAAATTCAATTGTATGAAAAAATTTAATTAAAAAATCAATTCTTATTCTTGCTTCTTCGCTCTGGTTTCCAAATGTACTTTGTGGATCGCTGAATCAACATCTGTTTGGCATGTCGCATCTTTTGTGAATACTTCTGTCTGGCACCCCACCTCACGACACAAGTTGGGCCCAGAGGACAATGGCAACTGTTTTATAACCGTTTAAAAAAGTACGCATTTCATTTACAATACGTTAACAATAGCCCAGAGCACTGGAAACTACTTAGTAGGTTGTTAAAATTGAATATATCTACTCTGATAAAATCTAACTTAAAGGGTTAGTTCACCCAAAAATGAAAATTCTGTCATTTATTACTCACCCTCATGTCGTTCCACACACATAAGACCTTCGTTCATCTTTGGAACACAAATTAAGATATTTTTGATAAAATCCAATGGCTCAGTGACAGCAAGATAATTAATACTTTCAGTGCCCAGAAAGCTACTAAAAACATATTTAAAACAGTTCATGTGACTACAGTGGTTCAACCTTAATGTTATGAAGCGACGAGAATACTTTTTGTGCAACAAAAAAACAAAATAACGACTTTATTCAACAATATCTAGTGATGGGCGATTTCAAAACACTGCTTCATGAAGCTTCGAAGCGTTACGAAACTTTTGTTTCGAATCACTGGTTCGGAGCGTGTATCAAACTGCTGAAGTTACATAATTTCAGTAAACGAGGCTTCGTTACGTCATAAGTGTTTCAAAATGTTTCGAAATTTCAGTGGTTCACCACTGGGGGGCGTGACTTTGGCAGTTTGATACACAATCCGAACGAACCACTGATTCGAAACAAAAGATTTGTAAAGCTTCGAAGCTTCATGAAGAAGTGCTTTGAAATTGCTCATCACTAGATATTGTTGAATAAAGTCGTTATTTAGTTTTTTTGTTGCACAAAAAGTATTCTCGTCTCTTCATAACATTACGGTTGAACCACTGTAGTCACATGAACTGTTTTAAATATGTCTTTAGTCGCTTTCTGGACATCTGAAAGTGTTAATTATCTTGCTGTCAATGGAGGCCTCTCTGAGCCATCGGATTTTTATCAAAAATATCTTAATTTGTGTTCTGAAGATGAACGAAGGTCTTACGGGTGTGGAACGACATGAGGATGATGATTACAATAGTGTGTTTTAGCAGTGAATTACACATCCGGTTTATGTGCGAGTTATGCATGTAAAGAGCATTACAACTGCATGAATATGAATGTGAGATTCACTTTAATATGATCACATAATACACTGACAGACAGAGAATATACACTGTAAAAAAAATAAAATATAAAAGTGAGAAATAAAGGTAAAATATTAAACAATCATGATGAATTTTTATGTAAATCATCACTAGCTTCGTGAAGCAAGAGAGAGAGAGCGGCCAAATGAGAATGAGCATTGTATCTTCATCTGCTCCTTTCAGTAATTAAGACACAGATGTAAGTGCGGAAATAAGTATGAATATGAGATACTTATTTTGTATTTAGAGGACTATACAAAAAAAAAAACTAATGCTTTAATTAGTAATTGATTACTTATGCTACTCATAATGAAAATTAATACAAAATAATTACCTTTAAAGTGCAGACAAAACGAACTAACAGCTTTAATTTAAACAGAGAAAGCTGATAGAGTATTGACAGAGACATCTGAAACACATTAAATAAAAGTTTACAATAAAATACAATAAAAGGGCACCCATTATGCAAAATCCACTTTTACAAGGTGTTTGGACATAAATGTGTGTTGGCAGTGTGTGAACACAATCACCCTACAGTGATAAAAATCGACCCACTCCTTTTTTTAATCCCCATTAATCCCAATCCATTAATCCGTTTTGATTCTCTGAGTAATGTGACGTCACATTCCTCATGCCCCTCCCACAGCCACTGACTGACAGTCCTGCATTACCATAGTTTCCGCCCTCAACGAGCTGTACGCTGTCCGCCATTTTCTCCGCGCTCGAGCGACAACAATGTCTGGTAAGTAATTGAGATGTTTTGTTGTTGGATGTAAGAGTGAACATAACAGTCTTCATTTACTGACATCTAAACCGCTGAGCTTAGTGGATTAGTTTAATTTTTGAAGGGAATGCACCACAGATCTAATATACACATACGATTTCTATAAGGTTGCCTGTTATTTACGTTCAGAGACATATGTGAACTGTGTGTGTTTTTGACAGAACCTTGTGTGTATTTAACAGTTTAAACAAACAAAAAATGTGAAAAAAAAAGTTACTCACGAGACTTGACGTCTGACAGCTGTCTTGTGTGTGCGCTTCAGATAAGTGAGCTCAGAAAACGATCCATTAGAAGTTTAAACTGATATAGCTTTAACTTTAATGATGAAAGAAGAACTATGCTATATCTGTGAGAGTGATCGCGATATAGATGATAATCAAAACCAAGCAGATGTCTTTTTAATATATGGCAGAGAATCCGATTAAGGCAGGAACTGTGATGGTAGAGAGAGGGCGGGGCACAACAGCTCATTTGCATTTAAAGACACATGCACGAAAACAGCCTGTTCTTGACTGTAGTCAGAAATGGGTATTTACAACATGGATTTATAAATGATCTGTGAGGTATTTTAAGCTGAAACTTCACAGACACATTCTGGGGACACTTGAGACTCAAATTACATCTTGTAAAAATGGGCGTAATAGGTGCCCTTTAAATTAAAAGTGTCTGTAATATTTTGAATGTTCTGTAATTGTTAATAAAAAATAAACATTAAAATCTGTCAATTTTAGGCCTATGAAATGTAAAAAACAAACAAAATTTTTTTTTTTTACTGTAATGCTGAATGGCTATAATTACAAATTTCAAAAAAGGTATCAGTGTCGGTCATACTGGCCTTCATTCATAGTACTTGTGTACAACAAACATGTAAAAGATACTGTCTTAATGTCTTTAGCTGCACTAATTTGGAGATTCAAATGAAATTTTAAAATTTAATGTTGGGTGTGATTCATCCCAGTTAATTACAGAAAAATGTGCTGTTAATTAATTCATTTGTTTACTTGGTTGACAGCGCTATTGTTTCTGCATATTTTATGCAGTCAAAATATTATGTCATCACAACCAGTCCATCTTCCCAGACCAGCTCAGACTAAACTAGTCCCTTCAGGTTTTTGTGATGTCTGAATACTGAGATTCTGCCGGCAGACCAGTACACACAGGAGAGGGTCTGAAATCAGTCTCACGCTCAACAAGAAACAAGGAGTAAACCAAACAGGAAGAGACTGAAGAAAAGGTGAAGTAAAGAATAAGAAGAAACTTAGTGAAATAAAGGGCAGATAAAGCACCAGCAGAGTGAATATGAAAACAACCCAAATATGATGATCTGGTTTTCTGGATGCGGGAGAGTGACGATTGGCAAAACATGAAACGCTATAAGATATTATCCATATGATCACTGACACAATGAACACAAATTGAACAACCAATAAGTAATAATTGTACAAAAAAATCTCACCAATAATGATACAGAGAAACACAAGTATGTAGAAAACGATGAAACAAGATGAAGAGAAAACAGAAGCAGTGTACAGTGGATATTTCACTGAGAGAATTCCATCTAGCGCCACCAGCTGGTTCAGAAGCAGACCACAGACTCTTAATCATAGATATACATAATAAAGGCTAGATGTCTCGTCCGCGCTGCTGGCCAATGGAGGTCGACGTCCGCACTGGCGGCCATCTTGTAACAGTCAGTTCGCTCACTCGTAACATTGTGTTTTAATGGTGCATGTACTTTTTAAATAACCATAACTTGCTCAATTTTCTACCGATTTTCAAACTGTTTGGTTTGTTATAAACGTCAGAGATGTACTTATGACACTGCATACTTATGAATAATTATAACCATGGACTTCCATATGAAAATAACATTGAACAGAACAGATAGGTGCAATGAATATACACACGCACAAGGTATTTATGTTAAATCAATATATAGGCTACTAAAACTCAGTGTACAGAATGGCAACATGATATATATATATATATACACACACACACACACTTTTATAATATGAATATTACTATTATAATAAAATAATTTGAATTATTACGTTTATTTTAACTTCTTCAGGGTTGGGCCATTTACTAGGCTTTTCCCCTCGACATTGCACTGTGCTTCAGAGATCACTGTTCCAAAAAAAAAAAAAAAAAGGTGTCCAAAAGAAACATTCTGCGATTGTGTAAACAAACTTGTAAAAAGCTTTGGGTCAACAACAATCTTGTAATACTATTATGTCATAACCCCGCTGTTCCCGTGTAACAGGACCTGTATTGTACATACATCCACTAAGTAACTAACGATTATCCCAAATATAATCATAATTTTGTCATATCTTACAGGTGAAAGGTGATCCCACGGGCTCTCGTTTTGAGACTACGGCGATTGGAGCATCCGTAGGCTGCACAAAAGTCTGGCATCTTCTCTTATAAAGCCAGCAATTTCCTGTATCATAATGTAAGATGTTTTTAACAAACCGAACCGATTGGAAATCATGTGCAACTTAAGTTATACTGAAAAAAAAGAGCAATTCTGCCTCTCCCACTGATGTAAAATTGCTGGGTAGCAGCTAAACTGTAACTACTAGGTCTCACTCAAAGCTTCTTGTTATTAGCCAGCTAATAACTACAACCACATCCACAAAGATTGTAATTTAGACAAAAGATTAGTTGTCATAAAATCGTTATTGGTGTTAGTAAAACTTATATAACTGAACAGCTCGATTGTGGTCTCAGCCTTGATAACTTGCGCAAGTAGCCGTGATACACAACTATGCTGCACGATTAAGTCATTTTTCGAAAAGAAAAGCTGCAATTTCAACATGTTCAAGCATCCAGAATTATAGCCACGTTAATAACGTTTGTAAGAAACCAAACCATTTGTAAATCCGTCAAGATTTCAGCGAGATAAGAGTATTTTTGTTCGTGCAGATCACTCGCCTTACATCAGGTACCACAGAGCCCGCCAGAAAGCTTGCCTGTGACAAGATGGCCGCCAGTGATGACGTTAGAGACTCCGCCGTAAGACATCTAGCCTTTATTATGTATATCTATGCTCTTAATGGCCATGAATAATAAAAAAAACAATCTAACCAATCATACCAGGAGAGCTGAACTACAAGAAGTTTAACCAGTATGTAGGGACTCAAGAAAAGCTCGAAAATGTCAGTGAGGAGGAGGAGGATGATGAAGGCTGAAATACGGTGTCCATTCTTTCTGTGATGAATTAGATCGCTGACAGACCAAACAAGAGCTGGTAGACCTGCGCACACACCAATGATGATGAAGATGGACAATCTGACCCTTATCTGTAGCAGGACAGGCACCAGCTTAAAGCCAAATGGATAATATTCCATATTCTAGTCTGTCTTTGATCTCTTTGCGATATCCAGCTGAAAATATGTAAATGTATAAATAGGAAAATAGAACTTGTGCTGAATAAATGCTGAGCAACTTTCAGAAGTTACAAAGTTCATAAAACCAGCTAAACATACAACTCAGAATCATCAGGCTGAAAAGATTCATGTATTCTAGTCTGTATTAGACTGTACTAGTCTGATTTTTATTAAAAATCAATAAACAACCATGTCTTACCTAGAATAAGCAGTAGAGCATAAGAAAGTTTTCAGTCTTGCTTGATTTCCTCTCTCGTTCTGTCTGTGTTTTTGCTCTTTCTTCTTTTTTTTCTACTGCTGGTTTCTGGTTGTTGGTTTATCTGCTGGTTTGATCTCATCTCTCACATCTGAGCTCTGACTGTGGTTTCAGTAAAGAAGCATGAATAATCTTTACTTAAACCATCTTTACTTAAATGTTTAAAAGCATTAAATCAAATTTTATAGCACCTCTGTAAATGTAGTGTAGATAAATGAACTCTTATTGCTGAGATTTTCCATCATTTACGACTCAATGCTTCCCCACCAAAGATGGAATTTACTGGCTATCCATGTTTTCACTGTTATACGTAGAAGGCGCTATTATGCATTTTCTGAATCAGTTCAGAACCTCCGGATCAAAACACAGATGAAGAAGAAGCAGAAACAAGCGATAGAAGCAGAGATTAATGGCCTGTTGCACGAAGCTGGTTTCAGTTGCTTCCCAGGTAAGTTTGAGATTAGTTTGAGCAAACTCTGGTTTTTCAGGCTCAAAAAGATGGATTGGTTTATAGCAGGTTTCATTACCATGGTAACTTATAATGCCATTTTTACAAGATGTAATATAAGTCTCTGATGTCCCCAGAGTCTGTATGTGAAGTTTTAGCTTAAAATACCCCACAGATCATTTTTTATAGCATGTTAAATTTGTCACTTTTTGAGGGTGAGCAAAAACGCTCCATTTTTGTGTGTGTCCCTTTAAATGAAAATGAGCTTAAGCAGAGGGCGGGGTTTCAAGAGCGTGTGTTAGCACAAGTGTTAGCAGCGCCGATTACCTCACGAAGACTCACTGAAAATGTCAGAAACTGTTCAGCCTTTTATATTCAAACCGAAGTCGGACAATGATGGAGAGACTCAAGAAGAAGTGACAACATGTAGAATGCAACTGGATGTTTCTGAATTATGGTTAGTTGCTTAATTTATGTAGCTGACGTGGGATATCTTAAAGTCATTGATTAGCATATTCTTTCATGATAATCTATAAATCGCTCATGTGGGAACTATTGTAAGATGCCTACAGAGCCAGAGAATATATGCTGCATGAAGATAGAACAGGTATAGTTTAGTTTAATTACGGTTATAACTTATGTTGGCATCTTGCTTTTATGACATGCTATTGCATTTGTTACTGTATTGCAATAACATGGCCTCACCCCCTTTGTTGCGTGTTTTCGGGGGCAGGTTTATGTAAATTTTAGGGTTAGTGATGTCACCAACCCAGGAAGAAGCTCGTTGTAGTCCCTACCAGCCATTTGTTGTAGTTCTTAAACAGAGAATTATTTAAAGGGGACCTATTATGCCCCTGTTTAAGAGATGTAAAATAAGTCTCTGATGTCCTCAGAGTGTGTATGTGAAGTTTTAGCTCCCACAGTGAATTTTTTATAACATGTTAAACTTGCCACTTCTTGGGGGAAATATCAAACACCATGTTCTGAGAGATTGAAAATGATAAATGGGGATTATAAAAAAAGCATTGGGTGGATTTTTACCATTATAGACTTGTTGTTTACACACACTGTGGACACACATATGTGTTCAAACACCTTAAAAAGTGAATTTTGCATAATAGGTCCCCTTTAAAAGAAAATATCTCCCTTTGCTTTGAACTTTGAGCGTCGTAACTTTGCAGATGTTGTTTATGCTCTAACAGCAAGATTACACACTAACTAAAGTTAAAAAAAGTAAAATCATAACCAACCACCCCTTTAATATATTATTATTTATATTATTTTAGAGATTTCATCTGGTCTTGATGAAATAAATGACTGAGTATCACTGGCATAACAGTGGAAACTAAATTCCATGTTTTCTTAAAACATTACCAAGTGGCAGCATATATATTGAAAATAACAGGGGGCCTAACACAGATCCTTGCGGCACTCCATAATTTACTGATGTTATCTTCTGATAGGTACGATCTAAAACACCTTAATGCCTGTCCCTGAATACCAGTGTAATTTTGTATTTGATCTAAGAGTATTTTATGATCTATAGTGTCAAATGTAGCACTAAGATAATGTAAAACCAGTATTGAGATACAGCCTTGGTCAGAAGCTAGAAGTAAGTCATTTGTAATTTTAACGAGCACAGTTTCTGTGCTACGAGGAGGCGTGATTCCTGACTGAAATTTTTCAGAGATTTTTTTCTTTTCTTTTTTTCTTTCTTTCTTTTTTTTTGCAAAAAGGAGCACAATTGAGCTGACACAACTTTTTCTAGTATTTTAGACATGGGTTTGTAATTTGCTAATTAATTTGGATCTAATTGAGGTTTCTTCATGAGAGGCTTAATAACAGCTTGAACATCTTGGGACATGAGAAGCGGTTTAGTGGGTTTTGGATCTAATAAACATGTTGTTGGTTTAGATGTAATGATAAGTTTAACTCTTCCTGTCCTATAGTTGTAAAGCACTGCAACTGTTCTTGAGGAGCAATAATTGACGCTATCAAAGGTTGTACATTTACAGTTGTGTTTCTGATGCTTTCGATTTTCTCAGTGAAGAAATTTATGAAGTCATTACTACTAAACTGTAATGGAACATTTTGTTCTGGTGATGTCTGTTTCTTTGTTAATCTAGGCACTGTACTAAACAAGAACCTTGGATCGTTTTGGTTATTTTCTACGAGTTTGCGGAGATGCTTGGCCCTGGCTGCTTTTAGAGCCCTTTTATAGCGGGAAGTGCTGTCTTTCCATGCAATTCTAAAGACCACTAAACGAGTTTGTCTCCATTTTTGCTCTAGATTACGAGTTTCTGTCTTGATAGCGTGGGTAATACTGTTGTACCATGGTGCAGTACTTTTCTCTCTAACCTTTTTTAATACTTTTTAATACTTTTAATACTTGTACTTGAGAAAATGGTGCCCATACTGCTAGTCACTGTATGAAAATAATGAAATTTAGCATCTGTTTATATGTATTTTTTAATAATGAAAAAGTAAGACAGAATAAAGCAGAAACTCACACAGGAACACTCTGACTTGTGCCAACACACTCCACTGCTCTCACACGTGTGCACACGCAGAGAAAGAGAGAGATAAAAAGAAAGAATACAAGACAGATCAGAATCTCAAGACAGACACTGTGTCCGTGTCATTCAGGTAAGACCTTATGAAAAATTTTAGTTTGATTGTTTGCTTTCAAATGACCCATTTGAATTACACATTGCATTGTGTTTTAAATTTCACTTATAATATTCTGGCAGAAAATGACCAGTATCTTTCTACAGATGTTTCTCTTACGGTGTGGACAATATTGTTCGGATTAGTCGTGAATGTAATGCTTTTTAATCACAGTAAAACTCTTAGCCTTTCTTTTTAGTCATTTTATACATACTTGTACAACTTGCCAACTATCAAAAAAAATGAACATTTCACGTGCTTTTTATTTATTGCGGGAACAATATACTTCAAAAGAATACACTCATGCTCTGAAACATTTCCCTACATAAGTGTGAACTGAATGTAATGTTTTCGGACACTTCACTGCATGTTAATTGCAATTAGATAAAAGTTCACTATAGTTTCAGTTTATTTTGAATGCAGTTAGTTGAAATTTGGAGTGGTTTATTAACACACTTATGGACTTGTTGTTGGAATATGATTAATTTAAAATATGGTTAAAATGTACTGCTGTATGTGCTGACAAGCATTTATGGAAAAGTAAAATATACTTTAAAACCTGTATGTCATGTATTGCCATGTCATATATTTGTGATTACACTAGTACGTTTAAAATACATTAACTTATTAACTGTAATATTGAATAAACTACTAAAATTATAATTAAGTTCTTTACATGTTATTTAGTGTTAGTCAACACATCAAAATAAGCATACTTCTTTAAAGCACGACAAAAGTTTATTAAAACATGAAGATTTAGAATGAAGTAAAATGTTTAATTTGACATTACAAAGTGCACTTTTTAAAAGTGTACTTAAGTGTGTTAAGAAACATGCAAGTATAACATTTTAAAAATATACATTTAATAATATTTAATATTTGAAGAACACTACAAGTGCACATTCATACAGTTAAAGGGTTAGTTCATGCAAAAAATGTAAATTCTGTCATCATTTACTCACCCTCATGTCGTTCCAAACCCACAAGACTTTCGTTCATCTTCAGGACATAAATGAAGATATTTTTAATGAAATATGAGAGTTTTCTGTTCCTCCATTGGAAGTCTGTTCTCCCAAAACTCTGACGCATTAAAAGGTTCATAAAGAGATGGTAAAGTAAATCAATAGGAATGAAGTAGTTTAATCCAAGGCTTCTAAAGAGACATGATAGCTTTTAGATTTAATTTTATTCTTTAATTCACACAAAATTAATCAGCGAAAATTGTTTACAGACTCAAATATGATAACAGAAGCTCACGCATGAGAACCAATGAAGTGTTGTGTTGATTATTCAAATGGATGATATTGGAAATACATTTTATATAAATGCGGCAAAGTAAATCACTTGCTCACATATTTTGTCTTTCAGCAATTCAGAGTGATCATAGAGGACAAAAACAACTACAATCGTGACATCTTTAACACAGCTGCTGAAATTACTAAATGATATACTATAAAGATCTGCAAATAAATCAAATGGTTCTTCATGATGATCCATTTTCTTTGCGCACTGAAATCAGACTGACTATCTCTCTCATCACTAGTGTTTGTGTGGGTCTGCCAGCTCTGGTTTGGGCCTTTCGTCTTCTGCACCTTCAAAGAAAGATCAGAGGCCGAATCTCAGCCTTCGTCCTCCTCCTCCTCCTTATCAGTGGCCTGATGCAACTGCTCCTAAACCTATATTCAGTGATACAACTCAGGAAATTACACCTGAACCCTAAGCTTCTCCAGTTCTGGTCACTGTTAAGTTTTTGTGGTTTTCACCTACATCAGCTGGTGGCTCTAGAGGCGGTTCTGTCACATATTTTCTCACGCTCCTGCTACATCATAACCTCCATCTTTGTGCTCATCTTTTCCTTACCATTCATCTTCATGGACCTATTTGGAAATTTGTTCAGTTTTATATTTTTTAGTCTTTGCACATTTCTTGCATCGCTGGGCTTATTTGCTGTAGTAGTGTGTGTAGTCACATGTCACATCTGTTCTACTCCTGTCAGCAAAAAAACATGTTTAGTGTTCATCGTTGCCATTGTTAACTTTATGCTGTTTTTAGCAATGTTGATCCCTGTAGATTTCTTCAGGAAGATAGCTAGACCAAATTTGACTTTTATATCTCTCAGTATACAGTATAATTTTCACACAAGACATACGCCAGCCAAAAGGAAGTCAGCTATTATGGGTTGTTTGAAAAACGCATTCTCTGGAATTTGATATACTCCTCATCCGATCACAAGCAATCTCAGTCAGCGTGAAATCAAAACATTAAGGATGCTAAATTGCGAGCGGATTTTTGATATCTCGAGCAGTTTGGCCGTGGCGAGGCAACATACTTATCGCGAAAAAAGAGAAACAGGAAGTGTGTTATAACTTCTGCATACATTAACTGATTCTGATGAAACTTCAACTGCATGTTTGTTGTAGGAGGCTGATCACATGGATGTGACTATTATGAGTCAAAGTCATAGTGCCACCAACTGGCAGCAGGAAGTGTGTCACTTTCAAAATGCTTTGAAATCGCCCTCATATTTACACGATTGACTTCAATCTTCGTCATAATAATGTCAAGACATGGCAGATGGAGATCTGCGAAATGATTCTTGGTTATCTTAAATACTGTTGCCATGGCAGTGCATCAAACTTTAATATTCTTTTTGGGTGTTTTTGAGGATCTTAGCAAGCTTCGAATTATATGAAACTCCACACACATCAGAGTTGTCAGACACTGGCAAAGCCTTAGAAACGGATGTGGAGGAGGGGATCTATAGCGCCACCTTTTGAAAAAAGTTTTAACCACAGTCACCAAACTTGGTACATATATTGTTTTCATCGAGCTGAACAACTTTCTAATTTACAGTCATTAGCTCCGACCAACAGGGCGTCGGCTATTTTGGTTTGAATGTGGATTTTTTGAAAAATCAGGCTCTGAATTTTTAACTACTTCTCATAGGGGATTCTTACGATTCTCACCAAACTTTCTGAACATGATGCCAAGACATTGACAATGCTACATTGCAAACGGATATTGGATATCTTGAACAATGTTGCCATGGCTTGGGCCCATCATCACTGCTTGCAGCTGTATTTTTGTTGATTTTCCCCGTCACCATGGGCAGTCCATCTTTTTATCTCTTGTGCCTCGAACAGGGAGATCGCTCCCTCGAGGAACATTTCCACCTCGCTTACCAGTCGATTGCCTTTGCTCATTCTTCCTCATGGGAATCAATACCTCTACAAAGGCCCAGCTGTTCGGGGAGGGACCTTCGCCGCATTTGTGGAGTGGGTGCTGGTATCATGTGGATTGCCAGGAAATTATTATCAGTGTATAAATAGGAAAAATAGAACTTGAAAATAGAAAATGCTGAGCAACTTCCAGAAGTTACAAAGCTCATAAAACCAGCTAACGTTAAACTTAATTGCTGACACAGATATAAGAGAATAGAGCTGTACATTTTATGCACATAAGGCACATAATTTGTTCTTGGAAATAATAATGTACCTGATAGTCTCGCACAGCCAGACCTTCAGACTACCGCAGCTTTCATTGTCCAAGGACCGCCCAAGAAGACGTTTGACTGACATGTAACGCAACCAATCACAGTTCGTTTTGTTCCACGTCATGTTTAGGGGTGTGAAAATGTGAAGTCGATGTCCCTACAATAATGTCACATATGATTGAAAATACAGCGCTTAGTTGATCCTGGTAAGTGTTCATTGTCAGAGTTGTAAACACGACGATTTGTTTCCAGGTGGACCGTTAAAGAACCTGACACACACGTCTCCCGGACATCCTGTATAATTCAACCAACCAGATGACGACTTCGAAAATCCTCAAGTGTTTCCAGTTAAGTGTGCCATATGCATCAGACGTTCAGCCAACGGTCTGTAGGCATGACGTCTGAGGCTGAGACTATGTACCTGATGCCTTTATCAAAACTGACTTACAGAAGTCTTACTAGGAACAATAACCCTGGAGCTTTCTTTGCTGAAAGGCACATTAAATGGCTTACGACTCAATCCTTAACCAATTTGATTATTAATATATATGGTAGACATGTTTGAGTTCACATTTGATTTGTAAAGTTGTTGAGATCTCTTCTAAACTTTAGAGACAAATATGAGAGCTCCAGACCCAGACAGCAAGTGTTTAACAGAAGAAAGAAACGTCTCAGGTTACGTATGTAACCATGGTTCCCTGAGAACAGGGAACGAGACTCTGCGTTTACCGCTATGGGGAACCGTCCCACGTGACAGGTGTCCGAAATGCCAAAGAATCACATAACTCCAATCCTATTGGCCGGCGACAGCCTATGACGTCATCATGGCGCGAACCCGGAAGTATAAAGGGGGCGCCCGAGGAAGCAGTCAACACCTACTCGTCTTGAGGGACTGTCCAGCAGGCAGCCCGAAGCATGGCCCAGGAACGCAGAGTCTCGTTCCCTGTTCTCAGGGAACCATGGTTACATACGTAACCTGAGACGTTCCCTTTCGAAAGGGAACTCAACTCTGCGTTTACCGCTATGGGGAACGATATACCCACGCCGCCATGCTAAGGAGAGTGCATGCCAAATGACTAGACAAACGTCCAGCAGTTTCCAGAGAAACGCCGGGAGCAACTCCCCCTCGGGTCACGCAAGGCTGTCAGTGACAGCATTCCCTACGGCCAACAGCCCAAGCTGAGCCTAAAGGAGGCCTTCCGCAGAAAGCCTTCCAAGGCTGCTCAGGGCATCTGGGACCAGCATTCCGTGGAAAGTGGTCCCTTAAAGGGAATGTGGCCAGGAAACCAAAGGGAACCCCGGCCAGTCACTAGAGGGGAACAAAGTCACCCTCAGCGCCACCAGGGAAGCCGTACTAAACTTGGCGAAGGCCAAATTTAGTTTGGGCCAGCCCTGTCTGTTACACAGAATCTCCATAACACATTCTTCAGAGAAGAGAGCAAGTAAGAGCGACTGCGAAAGAGCAGTAAGCAACTCAAACCCACGCGCAGAGATGGGCATCCCGGAGAGTAGAACTCAGCTGAGTGCTATAAACCCTCGTATTGAGGGGAGTAAAATCCGCTCATCCTGGGATCTACTCAGTGTCTGACTAATGCACTTGAGGAGGCTGTGCGCTAGAAAAACCCTGGTACAGGGGAGCACAAACCAGCCTGGGGGCTGGTCTCAACGGGAGACTTCATCGAAGTCTACAACCAATGACCAGCTTAGGGAGCTAAGCACAATTACAAAGTCAACCCAAAGGGAAGTACGAAGCTCAACCTAACAGATAGACCATACTGTAGGCACATAGTTATGGAGGCCGGAAAAAGGGCCTACAACATAACTGAAGTTCTAAAAGAAGAACTAAAAATCACACCAGAGACATAAATCGCATGGTGGTATTTCAGGGTGGCCCACAAAGCCACTCGCCTGAAAACAAACATGCTGAGCGCACGACCAACCATGCAATTAAGTCACTGTGGGTGCCCACGAACAGTCCATCCCAACACAATCCAGCGAGCAGTGTACTCGGTAAAGAACCTTTTACCCTTAAAATAAGAGGAGTACAGCGTACGCCATCACGCGCTAAAGAAGGCCCTGTGGGCCTATAACCTCAGCAGACACGTGGCATCAGCTCGTGGCAGTGTTATCAAGCTCCAGGCAGAACAAACCGACTACAAAGGAGGTTAAAGAGTCAGCCGGAGCCCTGGCCAGCCAGCGACATAAATCCCTTTTACTGTCTTCAGTAAAAAATATCAAAGAAAACACAAAAGGTACAAGCCAGCATGTTCCCAAAGGAGGCCCCGAGGGCCTACCCGTCACACGCGGCGTCAGCTAGCGGCCACTAAAGTTCTAGGAGCAAGAATAGAACCGAGTAAAAAACAAGGTAACTACTTAGCTCAACTAGAGCTAAAGGAGACCAAGCTCAAGGAAGTAAATGCATAAAACCGAACGAACAGCTGGTTTTAACACAAGAACTTACCCTGAGAGGCCAGCCACTCAGAAAATGTACTCGGTAAAAGCACCTTTTACTCTCTAAGTGAGAGGAGTACAAAGCCAAGCTCCAGCATGATACAAAGGAGGCCTAAAAGGCCTACGACTCATAAACACGTGGCGTCAGCTAGTGGCAATCACGACCCATCCATGGTGATGAGTCACATAGAAACCAACGCAAAACTGTGCCAACATGCAAACTGAAAGGAGGCCCTAGTGGGGCCTTCAACCTTTATGAACATATGGCAGCAGCCAATGGTAACTTCATGACTAAACCAGCCAGTAGGCCAAGTACTCAATAAGACAACTAACACTTGGATAAGAGGAGTACACATTCCGCCACAGCACTTATGAGAGGCCTGACCTAGGGCCTATTCTTACAGAGGTGGGCGTGGCCGATGGTGGTGTAAGTCAGTAAACTCAAGACTCAACCATGCAATGAGTGCCAAATATAACCAACCCAACTGTGCCAACATGAAAACTAAAAAGGAGGCCTGGCAGGGCCTACTGCTTTAGCACCATGTGGCGCCAGCCAGTGGTCATAAATAGGGACCAAGCTCAAAGGGGACCAGCTCTAGACCCAACAAGCTGGTTGTGTGTAACTAGCTACACAACCTGAGCTAAGCCTACACATTCCAACAGGCAAATGTACATGGTACAGAAAACATATGCTACTATGGTTTAAGGGAGGCCCGCAAGGCCTACCACCTTAAACAAACATGCGCATAAGCCTGAGGCAGTGCTAAGATACGTGAGCAAACTCGTGATCGTAAACCAACAGCGTCCAAGACAACAGCTGCACTTGGAAGAGAGGCTATTTAACTAAAGAGCCAACAATCTCAACAGTAAATGGAAAACAGTTGCTGTGGTCAAGATCAACAGGGAGCTAAAGAGACCATAATTATTCTAGACAGAATAAGACTCACAACACTCAACCTGAGTGTGCAATCCAACAGGTGATGCACTCAGTGAAACACAAACCATAACCAGGGAGTACAATAAAACACCACGCACTTAGATAGAGGCTAATGGCAGCCTGCTATCTCAGAGACAGGTGATAACCTGTGGCAGCACTAGAGTAAGCTCACATATTCAGATATGTAGGGCTAAGGCTTAGAGCCCAAAGCAACATAAAAATGCTTTGTAATACATGCCATCCCACAGGATAAATGTTTCACAGTTTTAACAAAACAGAACTGAGATCTGTAACGAGCCCTTGAGAACGAAAGCTAAAGCATTTAGCATCGTAAACTCAACTTGAATATATTTACAAGGGGCTCATGTGGAAACATTATAAGCATGTCAAGCTCTATAACGTGGGGCCTAGCAACACTGCATAACATATCTTCTCAAAGATAAGGGCCTACCACCTGGGAAAAACAGTACCAGGAAGGCTCACAACAGCCTAACAATAGCTGTTTACCCTAGCCATAGCACCTACATTCATAGAAGGAAATGGGCATACGGCCAAAACCTCCCTCGGGAGGCGGCCAGAACTAGGAACTATACAACTTAAAAAGGGATAGTAAATAAGGGTGATGTAACACATAAACACCTCAAACCTAGCTCTAGCCTAGCCGCTAGCTAAGGCCTACTAGACCAAGCGAGTTTGGGCTACACTAGCATACTTCAGATATGAAGAGAAAAATGAAGCACAACAGCCAACAGTGTCAGGCGGCCGAAAAAGGCCGACCTGCACACAATAACTGAAATAACGAGTGCAAACTCAAGCAAGACTCAAGATACTAGCTGAGAAGCTACTCTAACACAAGGGGCTAAATCTAGCGGCCAAGAATACGGCCTGCGAGAAACTAGCCAACCTAGACTCAGTTATTTGCCCAAAATAACCCCTTCTGAATTACTGACTACATGCTCAGGAAGACTATACAGGAAAAACAAGGTCTTAACTTTTATAAAAAATAAAATAGACCCAGCTTACCTCCTGCGGCTCGTAGAACGAAGATTTCCCTTCCTTTCTTTATATGAAGAAGGATAAAATCCAAAGTTCTTTTAAGCCTAAAAGTACTTTCACTATCAAGCCAGAAGGCGGGCCTTCAGAAAATTATTCATCATGGGCCCGACCGTCAGCCTGACTGTTAAAGTCCTGAGCACATAGAAGTTTTCACTGCTCCCGGGAGGTGGAGGAAGAAGGAAAAAAGCGAGGGCAAACCAAGCCCCCGCGAGAAAAAGGAGATTGATCACCGGCGCTGCTGGCGCCTATGGTCGATCACCTCCCTCAGATCCTGCTTCTTCCTCCTTGCATCCCGCCGTCTCTGCGACTTACTCCGAGGAGGAGGAGGCGCACGAGCGGCGACACTGGATTTCTGGGCCCGTCTCTGAACCTCGACTCGAGACGGGCCTGGACCTCCCAGCTGCTTGGGCCCAGAACTGGATCTGAGCGGGATACAAGATCTAAATGCTGCAGAGCGCGCCCTCGCCTCCTTAAACTTTTCAACCACCGCCTCGACGGAGGTACCAAAAAGCTCAGTAGGCGATACCGGGGCATCGAGGAGAAAATTCTTCTCTTTCTCCCCGATGTCCGCACAGTTCAACCACAGATGTCGCTCTGTGGTCACCATGGCCGCCATCGACCTACCGATCGAGGTGGCCGTCTGCTTGGTGGCCCTCAAAGCAAGATCCGTGGTGCGGCGCAGCTCTACTACCGCCTCAGGGGACAGACCCTGCCCCTGATCCAGATCCTTAAGCAGGTCAGCCTGGTACGCTTGCAGCACTGCCATCGTGTGCAATGCTGCACCAGCCTGACCTGCAGCGGCGTAAGCCCTGCCATTCAAGCGTGATGTCATCTTCAGTGCTTTGGATGGCAGAACCGGAGCTCTCAGTGTCGGTGCACTCCCTGTAGCGAGATAGTTCGCAAACGACTCATCAACAGGTGGCATCGACACATACCCATGCTGGCCCAACCCCTCAACATCAGCGAAACTAGCCCGCTGATGTCGATAAATCCGGGCCGAGTATGGGTTCTTCCATGCCTTTCCGATCTCAGAATGTAGCTCGGGAAGGAATGGAAGGCTCACCGGAGTTATTGGGTTATGGTCCGAAAGGAACCGTTCGTCAAGCCTGCCACGAACAGGCTCCTTTCTGACGCGTTCCCAAGGCAGCTGCAGCCTGCTCGAGGCGCGCTCCATAACCTCCAATAACTCCGCGTACGCCGGGCAGGGCGGCCTGGAGGGAGCCGCGGGCTCGCCCGCTTCTTCTTCCACGGCCATCTCCTGCTCTCTGGGGCTTGCAGCCAGAAGAGCACTCGCTCCTGGATCCGATGACGTCAAAGACAGGACGTCATCGTCATCCAGAAGCGCGTCCTCATCAGCCGCTTCGGTTCGAGAAAGGTTTACACCCCTCTCAAATTCCTCAGCGAGCTCCACCTGTGAGCCCCATGATTTCAGCCGCCGCTCTGCCTCAGCACGAGCAGGGCCGGAACCACCAGGCAAAGGTGCCGACACCTCTTCCCTCGAGAAGAGGGCCAGACGAGAACGGAGCGTCTTCATGGGCAGACGCTCACAATTAACGCAGACAGCGCCCTCGAGCACTGACCGCGCGTGCTCCTCGCCCAAACAGAAAACGCACAGGATGTGTGAGTCCTCTGGTGTTAGAAACCTAGGACAAGGATCAACACACTTCCTGAAACGTTTGTCAGACATGTTACAGAGTAATTTCTTACCGGAGATGAAAACAATGGCATAGACAAGACAGTCCCGAAAGACGAGAAGATGTTGACTGCTTCCTCGGGCGCCCCCTTTATACTTCCGGGTTCGCGCCATGATGACGTCATAGGCTGTCGCCGGCCAATAGGATTGGAGTTATGTGATTCTTTGGCATTTCGGACACCTGTCACGTGGGACGGTTCCCCATAGCGGTAAACGCAGAGTTGAGTTCCCTTTCGAAAGGGAACTGGAAGTTTTCTGCTGTAATTACATTTCAGTTGAATTTTCAGTGTTTTAACAAAAGTGATTTAAAATCAACACCACACTGTAACATTGATTGAACCAAATATTATTTTTGTTAATTCAACATCGATGATGTAGAATCAATCATAGTGTAACGTTGATTCAATAGCATTACCATTGATTTTTTTGTTGTTGAAATCTCACCATTGTTTCTCAACAAAAATTCATAAAAGTTAATTATGCCAATTATATCGTAACTGTATAGAATAACATAGTTCTAATAGCAGGGCACATTGTAACGAAGTGTTACAACGAGCCTATCTGCGACACTGGAATTTAAATCTGTTTAGTGTCTTCTGCTAGTTAATGAAGAATTAATGAACTAAACTGCTAAATAACAGATTGGAGATTAAAATAATAACAGATTTGTCTAATTTTAAATAAACAAGATATAGATGAAAAATTAACTTAAGAAATGTACCTTTGCTATTGTTAAATAAATGTTCAGTGATGTCTCCCAAAGATTTCCGAATTTTTGCTCATTTTTTTCTCTATATATTATCGATATGGCAACTAGTAAATACACGAAGATTCATCATGCTAGCATATGTGGAAGTATTTAAACCATGTGTGTTACAATTAACCCCGTGTTAGGTTGTGCCCCCCATACCTGTCCCAGCTCACTCATCAGCACTGCTACAAAAGGCACACACACACACACACACACAGAGAGAGAGAAAGAGAGAGAGAGTATTGATCATGAAGGTGCTTTATAGCCAAGTCACTCAAAATACAACATTTGTTGTCTGTCTGTCTGTCTGATATTGAAGTACTACTTTAATTGGTTAGAGTTCTATGATTTCCCTAGTGAGTTCCCTTGCTGTCTGCTCCCTATATAGGCAGCTGTCTTCTAAGGCAGCATCTTAACTGAAAGGAAACCTGAAAAGTGACTGATTTAAAGTAATCTTCCTAGGCAGACACCACACAAATAGCATTTCTCACATGAATCAGACGAGACACTCAATTCATAATTGACAGTTTGACACCAACACACTATAAAAAATGATTTTGTGAAGTAGTAAATAAAACAGATTATATGTTTTACAAGAAAATATTTCAGTCTTTGCACTTAAAAATGTCATGTTTATTTCAATGTAGTAATTGACGTTTCTTTGTAATTATTTGTAAAATTTGCTAGCAATTTCTGAGTGAAAATTGCTTCAAAGTAAATCCTATATATATATATATATATATAATGCATGCCATTTGGATAATAGTGTAATAAATAAGGTGTCTATATAAGATTAGGAACAGAATTCATCTTGAGAGCATGTATATGATGCCTTACAATGCTTTTCTATGCAGCTCACGATCTGTTTTTCTTTTGTTTGGCTCTATATCATGTGCACAAGCTTTTAGACCTCGTCTCAGTGGATCTTGATGTTATTTTGAGTTTTGTATTTGGAGCATTAGACTTTGTGGCACCTCAAATCCTACATGTTTTGTACTTCTTCCAGCATGAAATGTCACGTCTCTTTATTAGATTTAGCTTTTTTAGAGATTGCATAACAACCTTGCACTGCAAACAAAACTTTTGTCTCTATTTCTCAATTTTTCTTAACTCAATTTAACAGGCAAACTCCAGAGGTAATTACTCAAGAGATCCCAAAGACAAAAATATCTGCTGCTGTATCCTATCTGGTACCAAACGCTGGTTAATGAGTGTTGAGCTGGGCCTCATTTCCACCACTGACATTGGAAGGTGAAGCTGTACAATCATTTGGTTTCTTCCCTGAGCGATTTGCTGTATGTTTTCTGAACTGTTGGAGGTAATTACTCTGTTAGACGTGAACTCTGCTACAGGAGGGACTTGACTGCTCGAGACCTTTGAGTCTGAACTTCAAGTCCAGCTAACAAAGCCTGTTGTTTTTTTTGTTTGTTTGTTTGTTTGTTTGCAGAACAGGAGAGAGAGTGAGAGGAAATTGATTAAACATGTTTTTCCCATCCTTTGATGTTAATGACACTAGTGACTCTGGGCGTGAGAACATGGCGTCTCCTCTGAGGAGCAGATGTGATCAAAGATCCTCTCTGCAGATTCAAGCCGTCACAGTCAGACTCTCTGGGCTGTTCAATATTTGAAACATGTCCCGTACTAAATAACAGAGGATGAGCAAGCCCATATATACTGCCTGGCCAAAAAAAAGTTGCTGTTTGTTTGTGTGTGTGTGTGTGTGTGTATATATATATATATATATATATATTATGTAGAAGAGTGTTGTGAGAGAGATACCGAGTGACCGAGTGTATTACCTGCATTCAGATTTAGCATTTTCTTTCAGGTCAGTCCTGTGTTCATAATAAAAAATCCATTTGAATGTCCGCTGCGATCTTGTCCTTTTAACATTTAATGGGTTTTCCCGTGCCCTGCTGACACTGACAGCGCTAGTCAAAGCATTTGTCATTTGCGTCTTGTTCCGTGTTCACAACAAGTTTCAATTTAAAAGTTAAAAGTCTTTGCAACTGAGTGAGTATATATATATATATATATATATATATATATATATATATATAAGCAAATGCTTAAGAGTCTATGATTGGATCATTATTGCATATTTTATATATATATATATATATATATATATATATATATATATACATACACACACACACACACACACACACACACACAATGCCCGGCCAAAAAAAGTCACTATTTGGATTTAAATATAATAATAATAATAATAATATATATAAATTTTTTTTGTCAACTGAAATTTCTTGGAAAGATATTTTTGCAGTGTTTTGTCAGCACAACAATCCAGAAACACATGAAAAAAAAAAAACAGTACAACCTCAAACATTCTCATTTTTTATCTAGTTAGTTATGCAGTTGAAACAAAAGGTCTTTTATAAAACGGATTGTTCTGGCCCTTGATTTTGATTGGTTGAGCTGGGTTCAAAGCCGTTGTAAAATTCCTGAAAACATACAGATGACCGCATTACATGTATCACTGCGTCACTGAGTGTCTTAGCAACCACTCTGAGCAATGTAGACACGTTTGTTTTCAATTGATATTGTTCATTGAAGCTTACTGCATTATGTAGAAGAGTATTGTGAGAAAGAGATCGAGTGACCGAGTGTATTACCTGCATTCAGATTTAGCATTTTCTTTCAGGTCAGTCCTGTGTTCATAATAAAAAATCCATTTGAATGTCTGCTGCAATCTTGTCCTTTTAACATTTAATGGGTTTTCCCGTGCCCTGCTGACACTGACAGCGCTAGTCAAAGCATTTGTCATTTGCGTCTTGTTCCGTGTTCACAACAAGTTTCAATTTAAAAGTTAAAAGTCTTTGCAACTGAGTGACTATATATATATATATATATATATATATATATATATATATATATATAAGCAAATGCTTAAGAGTCTATGATTGGATCATTATTGCATATTTTATATATATATATATATATATATATATACATACATACATACACACACACACACACACAATGCCCGACCAAAAAAGTCACTATTTGGATTTAAATATAATAATAATAATAATATATATATAAATTTTTTTTGTCAACTGAAATTTCTTGGAAAGATATTTTTGCAGTGTTTTGTCAGCACAACAATCCAGAAACACATGAAAAAAACCGTATAACCTCAAACATTCTCATTTTTTATCTAGTTAGTTATGCAGTTGAAACAAAAGGTCTTTTATAAAACGGATTGTTCTGGCCCTTGATTTTGATTGGTTGAGCTGGGTTCAAAGCCGTTGTAAAATTCCTGAAAACATACAGATGACCGCATTACATGTATCACTGCGTCACTGAGTGTCTTAGCAACCACTCTTAGCAATGTAGACACGTTTGTTCTCAATTGATATTGTTCATTGAAGCTTACTGCATTATGTAGAAGAGTATTGTGAGAGAGATATCGAGTGACCGAGTGTATTACCTGCATTCAGATTTAGCATTTTTAAGGTCAGTCCTGTGTTCATAATAAAAAATCCATTTGAATGTCCGCTGCGATCTTGTCCTTTTAACATTTAATGGGTTTTCCCGTGCCCTGCTGACACTGACAGCGCTAGTCAAAGCATTTGTCATTTGCGTCTTGTTCCGTGTTCACAACAAGTTTCAATTTAAAAGTCTTTGCAACTGAGTGACTCCATGCCGCCATCTAATGGCATAATAAATGTAACTTCTGTTGCTGTTCACGGTCAGGGACTATTTTTTCCAGCGGAAGGAAGGCTTTTAATGATTTTACTTAATGAAAGTTGCATTGATACATATTTTTCAGCTTTAATATTTGTATTGAGTGGTAACCGTTTTATAAAAGCAATAAGCCCCGTGAGGCCGTGGTTTACAGTGAATTTTTAACAGCTAAGGGGGTTCTAACAACGCCCCTTAGCTAGTATAAATTCACTGTAAACCACGGCTTCTTGGGGCTTATTGCTTTATTATAAAACGGTTGGCTCCAGTCCTTGATTCTGATTGGTCAATAGCTGTGCTATATTCACGATAAAACACGGCTATGGCAGCTTCACCCAACATTTCTGTTGTATATCATTACAAGGGTTTCCCCATGCCCTGACACTGACAGCGCTAGTCAAAGCATCAGTTGCGTCTGTGTTCACAAGTTTCGTCCTTTCAATGTAAAAGTCTTCGCTACTGACTGACACACTCATAAAGACAGTCTTTGCCGCCATCTAATGGCATAATAATATAACTTATTTTGCTGCTCACGGTCAGGGACTAGTTTTTCCAGCGGAAGGAAGGCTTTTAGTGATTTTACTTCATGAAAGTTGCATTGATACATATATTTTTGGATTTAATATTTGTATTGTGTGGTAACCGTTTTATAAAAGCAGTAAGCCCCATAAAGCCGTGGTTTACAGTGAATTTATAACAGCTAAGGGGTGTTGTTAGGCACGACGTGGAGCAGAGCTTGGGGCTTATTGCTTTATTCAGTGTCTTGTGTTTGCAAATGAGAGATATCATTGAATACTGTGACAAGGCTGATTTTGTTTATTGGTTAATTCAAGCGTGAACTGTTCCATTAATATTCCATAAGCCTCGAGTATCAAAACATCCTGCAAAAGCATGTTTACCAGATGAAGTGAATTATATTTTCTACCCATTATTGCTACATTCATCAGATGCAGACAGACATGAAAGAGACATTGTTGAGATCTCCTCTGAATCTCTAGAGGAGACTTTTTTCCCCTCGCATCTGATAAGCAGGACATCACATTAGCAATTTCAGTTCTGTCTTGAGATCTCATTTGTGATTTTTCTTGCCAGCAGGTTCTTCTATATACAGTGAGATCAGTATTTTCTTCAACATTTGGATCTTGTTTTCTTTTCCTCCTCCTTGTCATTGTATTTGTCCTCTGTCAGTTGCATTATATCCACCATATGATTAATATTTAGTTTTGTCTTTCTAATTTGTTTCCTCCTGACAGACTCAGTCCTCCTGCAGTAACTTTCGTCTTTTATCATAAATTCTATTCCACTTTGCTTACCCCCTAAGAACCGCCCACTTACACAAGAAGAGTCTGATTGACATGTAATGCAGCCAATCAGAGTTTGTTTCTGATGAGAAGCTGTTGAGGGTGAGTAAACCTGAAAACTGTGTGAATAAAACAGAAAATAAGGAAATTTTGTTTATTTGCTAAGGTTATGGTAACACTTTACAATAAGGTTTCATTGTTAACATTAGTTAACTACATTAGTTACAGGATTAGTTCACCCAAAAATTCAGTCATTAATTACTCACCCTCATGTCGTTCCACACCTTCGTTCATCTCCGGAACACAAATTAATATATTTTTGATAAAATCCGATGGCTGAGCGAGGCCTCCATTGACAACAAGATCATTAACACTTTCAGTGCCCAGAAAGCTACTAAAGACGTATTTAAAACAGTTCATGTGACTACAGTGGTTCAACCTTAATGTTATGAAGCGACGAGAATACTTTTTGTGCAACAAAAAAAAAACAAAATAACGACTTTATTCAACATTATCTAGTGATGGGCGATTTCAAAACACTGCTTCATGAAGCTTCGAAGCTTTACGACTCTTTTGTTTCGAATCAGTGGTTCGGAGCGTGTATCAAACTGCCAAAGTCATGTGATTTCAGTAAATGAGGCTTCGTTACGTCATAAGTGTTTTGAAATTTCAATGGTTCACCACTGGGGGGCGTGACTTTGGCAGTTTGATACACGCTCTGAACCACTGATTTGAAACAAAAGATTCGTAAAGCTTCGAAGCTTCATGAAGCAGTGTTTTGAAATCGCCCATCATTAGATATTGTTGAATAAAGTCGTTATTTTGTTTTTTTGGTGCACAAAAAGTATTCTTGTCGCTTCATAACATTAAGATTGAACCACTGTAGTCACATGAACTGATTTGTCTTTAGTAGCTTTCTGGGCATCTGGAAGTGTTAATTATCTTGCTGTCAATGGAGGCCTCGCTCAGCCATCGGATTTTATCAAAAATATCTTCATTTGTGTTCTGAAGATGAACGAAGGTCTTACAGGTGTGGAACGACATGAGAGTGAATAATTAATGACAGAATTTTCATTTTTGGGTGAACTAACCCTTTAACAACGTAAAATAATTCTAAAGCATTTATGAATCTTGAATGTCAACATTCACTAATGCATTATTAAAATCAAAAGTTGTAGCCTATCTGTTCATTATTATTTTAATGGACCTGAGCTGTGTTTAACATAATTGTGTCGACACCCGGTGCATCTCAGTTTTGCTATTGCACAAGCCTCACCTCAGTACTGAGAGGTTGCCATAGTTACATCACACCTGTTTCTGCTAATGAGTTAACCTACTTCCAGATGCCTAATGTTTCTAGGGTCTTGCATTTAAATCAAGTGCGTTTCCTGATTCAGAATCTGTTTAGGTGTGTCTCAATGTTAAACACTTGCTTACTGCACATTCAGCCTAAATATATTGCTTACACCATTAAAAATAGATATATATTGAGCCTGTGTAATAGAAATAATATGCAACGTTTTAAACATATGCCATTGTTGATTATTTCAATTCCATGTATTTTTAACAGTCTGATCAAATACTAGCATAAAGCAAATTTTGTGTAAAAATGTATTTGTTAGAATAAACCTTTGTGTTGCAAAATATTGCACTGGATATTAATTCTGGTTTAATGATCACATTATATAGAAAAACTATAACGGCCAGATTTACTAAACAGGGCAAATTAGCGCGAGAGCACGATTCCAAAAAAGCGCAGATGGGAGTGGAAAGTTCTGCACATGATCTACTGACGACTCGCAAATTAATGAACACAGACATGCCGGATCATTCCCATAATGACCATGGCGTATAATGGCGTAAATACCAGTAAATTGACTAGCGCAAACCTTAGTAAATCACCTCATTTAAATACTCTCCTCCCATAAATTTTGCATCTGAAAGGGAAACTCCTACAAATTCATATGCAATAAGATCAGCTGCAAAAATAACCCTGTCCACGCCTTTTCAGTGCTAATTTTTCACTGCGTGTCTTTAGTAAATCCTGACAGTAGTTTTTTTAACGCCAAAAGAGGGTTTGTACCTAAATATTCTAGGCCTATATCGTTTTTGTACAATATGCAATGATTTTTTTACTTAGAATATTTGTCTTGTTTTCCAGTACAAATATATAAACATTCTTAAAGCAAGATACATTAACTTGAGAAGCAAAATGACTTAAAATGCTTATTTTAAGAATGTTTAGATATTTGTACTGGGAAAAAAAAAAAAATAATAATAATAACTAATTACAATAATAACTAGGTACTAACCCTGAACCTACCCCTAAACCTAACCTTAACCCATGTAGTTACCTCATATTAACCAGTACTTTCTTAGGCAAGTAAGTACATGTAAGTGCACGTTCTGTAAAATAAAGTGCAACCAAAATAGTTGGGTGCATTGCATTGTGGGATACACTATCCTAGGGCATGCACTGTTTTATAGTGCATAATCTGGCCAATGTAGTCGGTGATTCACTGTAAGTAGACAATATGCATACAGAAAATAAGCATATTTTGCACAATATGCATTCGATTATTATGATGTTGAATTTTTACATTTTGCTGGTGAAAACTCAGTTTTTTTTAAAGAAAGAAAAACAGAAAAAGGCTTTTTTTCAACACTCCATCCAGAAAAATTTTGAAAGGATCTTAATCAAACTCTAAGTCTTTTTTTCCCCCTGGAAAACTTTGCCACACAAGAATACAGCGAATCCAAAGACTTTGAATCTCTCGTTTTGTCACAGGATAACATGAAATCCTGCTAGATAAACTCAGAGTCTGTGATGGATCTTACTGGATACCAGACCACACACAGCAACAGAAAACTGTAATTCTGTGAGTCCTTGTTCTCGCCTGGCTCTAGCTGAAATCCACGAGAGATTCCCCAACCATTCTGGAGGAGGATTTCTGTGATATTGCTCTAACACTGAGAACACTACTCAAGGGAGTGAACCTGGACTTTAGTGATAAGAGCCGTGGAAACTAACCTTAGCTTTATCAGCCAGGCCGGATTACACAGGTGCAGACCAGACGAGACACAGTGAGTTCAGTAAGATATCTAGAGGTTTATAAACCGTGGGTTAAATCTGACAGGTGAAAAACTCAAGACAAGAAAAATAAAACTAGTGGGAATTACATATTGAGTCAACACGGGTTTATAAAATAATACAATGGGAAATGGAGAGTAAAATAAGGCTCAACAGCTCTCTCTAGTGGCTAGAGGAGCAAACACGATTTTTTTCTTAGAAATAACTTCACTTTTTATGTTTTTTGGTTCACTGTAAATAGGCTCAAAATTGGTACCCGTGGATGATTTATGGTCTCCTGTCGTGTCACAGTTGTGATTGTGTGACAGGCAGTTATTGTCATATTTAAGTCATCTTTTAGAATTAATGCAGCGGTTGTTTCATACCTTTTTAGTACACGTTTCAATGTCATAGTAAATTTGTTTTGGCAGGGTTTCTTCTGAATATAACATTAGTGTACACAAAGGCTTGATAATTCTTCACTGCAGTGAACGCTGCTGGCTGCTCATGCAGTTTAAACAGGCGGAAGCAGCAACTGATTGCATTTATTTCAGTTCTGGTCCAATATGGCAAGCTGTTTTTACTTAAAATGTTCCCAGCATTACTCATTGTAATTGCATTTTTACTAGTAAGAATTAAGTTAGAGTGCTCTACAATTCAATTCTTACAATTCCAATTAGAAAGCTCTCTAATTCAATTATTACTAGTAAGAATTAAAGGATTAGTTCACTTTGAAATTAAAATTAGCCCAAGCTTTATTCACCCTCAAGCCATCCTAGGTGTATATGACTTTCTTCTTTCTGATGAACATAATAGCAGAAATATTAATAAATATCCTGACGCATCCAAGCTTTATAATGGCAGTGATAGGGATCAATGAGTATGAGCTGAAGAAAGTGCATCCATCCACATCGATCTGTCCATCATAAACATACTCCACACGGCTCTGGGGGGTTAATAAAGGCCTTCTGAAGCAAAGCGATGCGTTTGTGTAAAAAAAAAATATCCATATTTAACAAGTTATGAAGTAAAATATGTAGCTTCTGCCAGACTGACTTCCGTATTGAAGTTACGAAGAAAGTGTAAACTGGCGTCACGTCAGTTACACTTTTTCCGTAAGTTGAATAGGGAAGGCGTAGGTCGTAGTGTAAGCTAAGAGTTTTACACTTTCTGCATAAGTTGAATACGGACGGCGGTCTGGCGGAAGCTACATATTTTACTTCATAACGTGTTAAATATGGATTTTTTTTTTACACAAACGCAACGCTTCGCTTCAGAAGGCCTTTATTAACACCCTGGAGCCGTGTGGAGCACATATTTATGATGGATGGATGTGGATGGAGGCACTTTCTTCAGCTCATACTCATTGATCCCTATCACTGCCATTATAAAGCTCGGATGCGTCAGGATATTTATTAATATTTCTGCGATTATGTTCATCAGAAAGAAGAAAGTCATATACACCTAGGATAGCTTGAGGGTGAGTAAAGCTTGAGCTAATTTTCATTTCAGAGTGACTTAATCCTTTAACCTACAATTACAGAGCTCTCTAATTCAGTTCTTACTAGTAACAGTTCCCATTACAGAGCTCTACAAATGAATTTTTACTAGTAAGAATTGAAGAGAGCTCTCTAATTGTAACTGTTACTAGTAAGAATTGAATTTTAGAGCTCTCTAAATTAATTCTTACTAGTAAAAACATTTTTTTTTTTTACGATGAATAACACTGGGAACATTTTAAGCTAAAATGGCTTGCCATAGTCCAAAACTAGTGAGCTGTTTACCTAGAAAGTATTTTAAGCTGTGACCCTGTTCTGAAGTGCCTTCAAAGATGCCTTCAATTGGTTAGCATTGCATTTATCCTTCTTGGAGAAGACAGTCCTGTAATGCATTGTTAGAAACTCATTCCAAGTATTCATATTTCATATTTAACATATTCATCATTCTTGTATTTAATTCAGTTCTGAAAATGATCATTAAAATATAGTTTAGTCTGATAAAATGGCTATTTATGGCAAGGGCGTAACCATATCTTGAACACTGGGGGGGACCAAAGTTTTTTTTTTTTTTTTTTTTTTTGGAGGAGGGGGGTATTTATTTAAAGAAATTAAATAATTAAAGGATTAAAAGGGCTTTAAGGGAATAAAGAAGAAATAAGAATGGTAAAAAGAAGTTATAGGTCTAATTATAGCCTAATAGCCTAGTCCATTTAGACTCTTTGCAAATAATATTTATTTAAAAATATGCACACATTCACTCTTGTTTGTATGTGTCAAAAATGTTAAAACAAAAACTCTTGTCTTGTCACAATTAGTTATGAATGACATCATTTAAATGATAGCATATTTTCAGTTCAAAATGGAGAAATTCCATAAAAAAGTACTTTGCATCACTGTTACTGTGGGTCATTAAACATATCCATCGTAAAACAGTTGTCAAATATTAAATGTTTAGCTACTTTTATCTTATCACACACACACTTTTTCACTGTAAAAACTTTGAGCGTCATGTTGGAATTCCCACTCATCTTCAGTGAATAGTAAGTCCCGCCTTCTTTGATCTGATTGGCCATCATTTTGACATTGACAAGCACTGTTAGACCTCTGAGGCAGACCAGCCTATAAATGTAACTTTTTAAACTGTCTGTCATCCCAAACAGATCCCAAACAGAGTGGTGTGTAATGGAGACCAGCATTAAGAAATATCAAATATTCGGGAGGACAATTTGACCATTTCCAATTATTGCCTATGGTGGTTACGGCCCTGATTTATGGACTGTTTTACCCTATATTTGTGTGTTGGTCCCTAGGTAGAGAGATCCGAATCAGTTGAGTTGGTTAGAACCCTGCTAACAGAGAACATCCTCAGAACGTTCTGGCAAGGTTCTCTCAAAGTTATGAGCAAACATTCTTCTAGTAACGTTAATAGAATGTTAATTTAAATTTCTCTGGTCTTTGATAATGTTCTCAAAACGTTAGCACAAAAACGTTATTTATACATTGTTCATGGGAGCATTTTTTCTTAAATTGTTTTAGTTGGACGTTTTTTAAATGTTACTACTTGTTTCAGAATGTTTAGAGAATATTCAAATGTAACGTTCCCGTAATGTTTGAGGAATGATCAAATGGAATGTTCCCTTAAAGGGATAGTTCACCCAAAAATGAAAATTCTATCATCATTTACTCACCCTCGAGTTGTTCCAAACCTGTATGAACACAAAAGAAGATATTTTGAAGAATGTTTGTAACCAAACATTGACTTCCATAAATTTTTTGTTTCCATACTCAACTGTTTGGTTACAAACATTCTTCAAAATATCTTATTTTGTGATCAGCAGAAGAAAGAAACTTACAGGTTTGGAACAACATAAGGGTGAGTAAATGGTGACAGAATTGTCATTTTTGTGTGAACTATCACTTTAACGCTCACATAACCAAGAAAATGAGTATATTTGATCTGACCAAATTCTAAATGTGAAACCGTGAAAAGTTCAGATGTCAGAAACGTGAGGAGATCAATCTCAAAACTTTTTCATAAATGATACTAGAGCTTTTGAAAAAAGATGAAAACAAAAACAAAGTGATGATAAAAACAAAGTGAAAACAAAGTCATTCTTTGCTTGTAGCTATAATAGATCATATTCATGTGGTGTGTTCGTTTTTGTGAACGTACACACACAGACACAAAGCTACAACTTTCTTTCTGCCTTTAGCCCTGATCTTTGTAGTTCTGGAGTCTTTATATATTTTCAAATTGGGAGTTAAACATGTTTTTGAGTTATGGTGCAGTTCAAGAAAGGGCAACATCAGAATCTCTTTTTAATGTTTCATTTATATAGTATTGCATCATTTATCAAAATCTCAAACCAAGAAAAAACTTTTTTTTTTTTTTCACTCAAAACTTTTGCCTTAATATGTGACTTGCCCACATATGTTGTACATATTTTTGTATAGCTTAGCATTTTCAGTAAATGCTATATATATATATATATATATATATATTCTTGGTTGGTATTTCACATACTTTGTCCACATGTACCTGACACACGTAAAGCACAATGCGCTGCTGCCATCTGCTGGAGGAGCGGAGCAGTGCACATCAGCAGTGCACATCACCTTAGCAACCTGTAAGAAGCCAATTGTGTGCAATCAATGACCCTGTGATCATAGTGCTATATATAGAATCAGCTGCATTTTTCATAACGGTATACTTTCACCACTGTACCAATATTATATTGTTCCACTCCACAGACTTACTTAATCTGCAGTATTCAATACCGACACCTCTTTATATGAACTAATGCATGCAAATTGGTTTGATCCCTAACATTTTCTTTCTCTTTTTAAATAAATGTAAGAAAAACCCCAAGCAAATGTCTACATGTGAGAGTATGCATGGTGTAAAAGGCATCACACTTAACTTGTTTACTCATTCTTGTGTTGCTTTTCTTAAGAAAGGACAGTATAAGTTAAATTAAGGAGTTAGTTAAGTTCAGTTTTAGACAGTACATAACACGGCCTGTTTTTATCTTCTCTTTTTTTTTCTGTTATCAAGTTTAAAGTATTATTTACCCTCCTCTGGTGTAAGTGATTATTTCAATTCATCTTCCTGACAACATCAGGTTTATAACTGCTAATTCAGCCGACATCTCTCAGTGGAACATGTTTTTTATTAGATTGTTTCTGCTTCATCCTGCGCAGTATTTGCATTTGCACTGATTTTCATTATTTATGAGGCTCTGATCCCGCAGAGAGCAAATGAGGGTGTTAATTTATCAAAAAGAAACTCTGACAGCGTGTTAACAATAACTGTTAAAATGAGTCTATTCATTATTCAGCTGAATGAAGACATCACATTTGCTGGATAGAAAACAACTTATAAAAGTCTAAGAGGAGACCAGAGGATTCGTGTTTTTATTTTATTATTATTTTAATTATATGGTGGCTTAAATCTAGACGCTGTGAGCATGTAATTCAGTGCTGTACATGTGAATACCATCAAGTGTATTATTTGTTAACATGTTACATGTGTAAAAATGTGTACATCTGTGTTACTGTGGTAATTGTGAGGAGACTATGTGAACAGTAGATGGCAGTGTGTAAATACAGAGTTCACAATTTTGCTGCAGACCTTCTGACGGAATTGATGCAAAACCCTTGCCATCCTCACACTATTTCTCTTGATAATCACCATCAAAATATCAAGACATTTATTCAAGTTTCCGTGCACTAATAAAGATGCACTGATGTTTCGGCTTGATTTGGTTTGTCAGATTTATGGAATGCCAAAGCTGCTGAAATAATAAATAAATAAAAAAACACAGAAATTCAAAATAAATCAATCAATAAATGTGTATTTATACTTTTATGTCCTTATTTATGTATGATTGTATTTTTCCACATTTATTGAATTTTTCATTTATTTATTTATACATTTATATATTTCCACTTTCATTTATTTCCACATTTATTTATTTATACATTTATTTATTTCCACATTTATTTATTTATATGTAAATTTATGTCTACATTTATTTATGTCTACATTTATTTATTTATACATTTATTTATTTCCACATTTATTTATATGTAAATTTATGTCTACATTTATTTATGTCTACATTTATTTATTTATACATTTATTTATTTCCACATTTATTTATATGTAAATTTATGTCTACATTTATGTATTTCCACATTTATTTATTTCTACATTTATTTCTACTTTTATTTATTTCCACATTTATTTATATGTAAATTTATGTCTACATTTATTTATTTCCACTTATTTATTTCTACATTTATTTATTTCCACATTTATTTATTGCCACATTTATTTATTTCTACAATTATTTATTTCTACTTTTATTTGTTTCCACATTTATTTATTCATACATTTATTTATTTATGTGTATTTATGTCTACATTTATTTATTTCTACATTTATTTATTTATATGTAAATTTATGTCTACATTTATTTATTTCCACATTTATTTATTTATGTGTATTTATTTCTACATTTATTTATTTCCACATTTATTTATTTGTGTATTTATTTCTATATTTATTTATTTCCACTTTTATTTATTTCCATTTATTTATTTCCACATTTATTTATTTCTACAATTATTTATTTCTACTTTTATTTGTTTCCACATTTATTTATTTATTTATTTATTTATTCATACATTTATTTATTTATATGTGTATTTGTCTACATTTATTTATTTATATGTAAATTTATGTCTACATTTATTTATTTCCACACTTATTTATTTCTACATTTATTTATTTCCACATTTATTTATTTCCACATTTATTTGTTTATACATTTATTTATTTCCACATTTATTTATGTCTACATTTATTTGTTTCCACATTTATTTATTTATACATTTATTTATTTGTGTATTTATGTCTACATTTATTTATTTATACATTTATTTATTTCCTTATTTATTTATTTATGTGTATTTATGTCTACATTTATTTAATTCCAAATTTATTTATTTCTACATTTATTTATTTTCACATTTATTTATTTCTACATTTCTTTGTCCATATGGTATGTTAAATGTTTCTCAGACTTCAAGGAAAAGTGTGATTCCAGGCTGTTTTTCTGTGGAATAGTGCTGTGAATCTGAGCTCAGAGGGAAGCGTCCCCAGTGTGCTACAAAACCCATGCCGACGAATAATGTTCTTTCAGTTGAATTCAGCTTCTGTTGTGCTCTTTAATTAATGATGATCTGCGTGTATGAAGCGAGCTGCATAGTTCTGGCAGGTTTTCAGTTTCAAGCAATCAGCACATTCTCATAAAATATAAACACATTTGCCTTGTTAAAGGTCTGAACTGCACAGGCCCATCTCACTCCCACTCAAACTGAATCTGAGCGTGTTTGTGATGATTTACTTCAAACTAAATGGTCGTGCTCATAATGATCTGCTTTTAGATACTCAACATTTCCAGCATCATTCTATTTATTCATTGTATTTATTGTTTACTGAGGGCTGAGATTGACCAAGCTGGTTTAGAGATGTAGACCACCTTGGACCAGTAACAAACCAGCTTCCGCAATCTGTTTAAATGTTGTTTTCCAGAAGGGATTGCTAAAAAGTTTTAGTTTCAGAACTTGAGATTGTTCGAAATACCCTGGTATTTGGCTTGATGACTCTTTATCTTTTTCTGTACATCTAGCACATTTGCAGGTGAACATAAATTCCAGATTTTTTTGTACCATATCCAACCCTCTTTTATTTTGTCTTCCAAAATACACCTGGTTTGAACGACCATCCTCCTCATATTTATTTAAGGAGATGTTGTGTACAGATGTGTTTGTAAAGGTGCCCTTGAACGCTTTAATGTTGAAAATGCTAAAATCAGACAGTTATATCCCTGTACCAGTTTTATTTATTTATTTATTGTGCAAACTATTGTAAATGGTTTAGATATAACATTTTTGTGGCTGTAAGATATTTCTTCAATGGTTTAACTTAGCTTAGAATCAATTTATATAATTAATTTATTATCAATTATTTATTTACCTTCTGATGTAATATATTATGTTTAATTGTTATCCTTCCCTCCTTTAAAGGGGACATATCATGAAAATCTGACTTTTTCCGTGTTTAAGTGCTATAATCGGGTCCCCGGTGCATCTACCAACCAAGAAAACATGAAAAAGGACAACCCAGTAACTTTTTTGATAAGCCTTTCTCTGCAAGCATGTGAAAAAACGAGTCGCTCAGATTTCACTCCCCTTATGACGTAAGAAGAGGATCTTATTATAATATTACCGCCCCTTAATCTGCACATTTCCACCCACGGTGACGCCATTTTGTTTTCACAAGCAACAACGGTGTACCAGTTCTAACGCCATGTTGGGCTGCTTTAGAGAAGAGGAAGAGTTGTTGTAGTAGAGTGTTGTTGTCATCCCGTCATTTTACGCCATACTGCTTCACAAACGAGGGTCAATTCAACGCTGGATTTGCACAAAAGATCAACATGACGGCACATGCTAGTCGATGAGTTGAATCAACTCCACAGCAACTACATAAATTTATCCACTAACCATTCAGAAACGTCCAGTTTCATTCTAAAAGTTGTAACTTCTTCCTGAGTCTCTCCATCAGTGTCCGACTCCGGTTTGAACAATGTAAGGCTGAACACTTTCGTCATTTTGGCTGCGTGAGATTCTCCAGCTTTGTTGTTGTTGAGCAACCGAAGCGTGAGCTGTTAAAGCTCCGCCCTCTTCTGGAAAGGGGGCCGGGAGCAGCAGCTCATTTGCATTTAAAGGGACACACACAAAAACGGCGTGTTTTTGCTCACACCCAAATAGGGGCAAATTTGACAAGCTATAATAAATGATCTGTGGAGTATTTTGAGCTGAAACTTCACAGACACATTCTGGGGACACCAGAGACTTATATTACATCTTGTGAAAAGGGGCATAATAGGTCCCCTTTAAGAGAACAAGAAGATATTGCCATGCCAGTTTAAATAAGAATGTCCCTTTTAAATAACTACCTGGTAAAAAAATAAATAAATAAAATTATTGTTTCTATAGTAATATTTATAGACATACGTAATATTTAATAGTACATAACAGGTTTTAACCTTTTATACACCAATATAAAAAGCTAGATTTCCTCAGTAACATTTTAACATTAGACTATTATGTAATGCTTTGCAGTTTAGTAGCTAGAAAGTTAGACATTAGTAACCAGTAAGACATGTAAATAAAAGTTCCGTGTTTTATATTCTCCACAGACCCCAGTGACAGCGAGCAGGTCTCGTGAAAGACGATCTGCCGGTAGATGGTCGGTGCGGCGCTGACATGCGCAGTGAGCGCAGCACATGATGCTGTTCTGTGTATGTGTGTGTCCGTTCGCTGATTTCATCTCACACACGCGCTCTTCTCCTCCATCCTCCTGGATCTTCCTCCTGAGCACATCTTCCACCGGAGCGGCAGCGCGGTTTTACGGTACGTGAGTCCGTTTGTGTATGTAAATAAACGCGTTTACAGCAGCGCGCGCTGGACGCGTCTCAAACCTACTGATGCGCTCTAAACGCGCGTGCAGCATGTCTGGAGATAAACACACGCGTTCCGAGTCGGCAGCCTTTCTGGGCAGCATGCATAGCGGTTTTGGTCATCATCTTAGGCAGTTTCTAGCAAGCAACGGTCTTGGGCTTCATCATGGACATGTTCCATATTAGCAGCGGTTTTAGGCATAAAAATAATAGAGTTGGACATCAGAAGTGTGAAGCATTTTTGAGCATAATCACAGACGTTTTCCAAGTCAGCAGCAGCAGCTGTAGGCATCATATGTGTGTGTATGGCATTGTTGGTCAACATCATAGACACTTCCAAGTCAGCGACATTTTTGGCCGTCATCTAGAGTTATGACTTTGCGTCTATGATGCAGTTCACTGGGTTTTGAGACACAGCCAATGTGTCAGACCGCCTGTTGCAGTGATTCTCATGTGACTTACATGATGTATAAAACATGTTGTTTACAGCCAGATGACTTCATGATGAACTGCTGATGATGTAGAGAGTAGAAATGTGGACTATCTATCTGTCTATCTATCTATCTATCTATTAGTGCTGTCAAATCAATTATATATTATTATCGAGATATATGTATATATATATATATGTATGTATATATATATATATATATGTGTATATGTATGTATGTATGTATGTATGTATTTGTGTATGTATATATATACACTATATTGCCAAAAGTATTGGGACACCCCTCCAAATCATTGAATTCAGGTGTTCCAATCACTTCCATGGCCACAGGTGTATAAAATCAAGCACCTAGGCATGCAGACTGCTTCTGCAAACATTTGTGAAAGAATGGGTCGCTCTCAGGAGCTCAGTGAATTCAAGCGTGGTACCGTGATAGGTTGCCACCTGTGCAATAAGTCCATTCGTGAAATTTCCTCACTACTAAATATTCCACGGTCAACTGTTAGTGGTATCATAACAAAGTGGAAGCAGTTGGGAACAACAGCAACTCAGCCACGAAGTGGTAGGCCACGTAAAATCACAGAGCGGGGTCAGCGCATGCTGAGGCGCACAGTGCGCAGAAGTCGCCAACTTTCTGCAGAGTCAATAGCTACAGACCTCCAAACCTCGTGTGGCCTTCAGATTAGCTCAAGAACAGTGCGTAGAGAGCTTCATGGAACAGGTTTCCATGGCCGAGCAGCTGCATACAAGCCTTACATCACCAAGTGCAATGCAAAGCGTCGGATGCAGTGGTGTAAAGCCCCCCGCCACTGGACTCTAGAGCAGTGGAGACGTGTTCTCTGGAGTGACGAATCACCATCTCTGTCTGGCAATCTGATGGACGAGTCTGGGTTTGGCGGTTGCCTGGAGAACGGTACTTGCCTGACTGCATTGTGCCAAGTGTAAAGTTTGGTGGAGGGGGATTATGGTGTGGGGTTGTGTTTCAGGGCTTGGGCTTGGCCCCTTAGTTTCAATGAAAGGAACTCTTAATGCTTCAGCATACCAAGACATTTTGGACAATTTCATGCTCCCAACTTTGTGGGAACAGTTTGGGAATGGCCCCTTCCTGTTCCAACATGACTGCGCACCAGTGCACAAAGCAAGGTCCATAAAGACATGGATGAGCGAGTTTGGTGTGGAGGAACTTGACTGGCCTGCACAGAGTCCTGACCTCAACCCGATAGAACACCTTTGGGATGAATTAGAGCAGAGACTGCGAGCCAGGCCTTCTCGCCAACATCACTTCCTGACCTCACAAATGCGCTTCTAGAAGAATGGTCAAAAATTCCCATAAACACACTCCTAAACCTTGTGGAAAGCCTTCCCAGAAGAGTTGAGGCTCTTATAGCTGCAAAGGGTGGACCAACTCCATATTAAACCCATCGGATTAAGAATTGAATATCATTAAAGTTCATGTGCACGTAAAGGCAGGCGTCCCAAAACTTTTGGCAATATAGTGTGTGTGTGTGTGTGTATATATATATATATATATATATATATATAATCAGAGCTGTCAAATCGGTTAATCGTGATTAATCACAATTAAACATAAAAGTTTGTATATATTATATGTGTGTGTATACACACACACCACCATAGGCCTATATATATTTACAAACTTTTATGCTAGATGCGATTAATTGTGATTAATTGATTTGACAGCAATGTCTATCTATCTATGGGACAATAAATCAATTCATCTCGATTCATGGATAGATTCTGAGATTTTCCAAATGCATCGCGATTCTTGAATTGATTCTGAGCTTAGTTTTTAACAGCAGATGGCGCTCTAGGCTAGTTTTTAACCGCACACTCAAATGCACACGAAGAAGAGCGCTCGTGCGTTCAGCTATACTTGCACCTCAGAATGCTTTTATGATGTGATATTAATGTAAACAGCCCACTGCAAACACCCTTGTAATTCGCTTCAACCTTTTCGAACTTTATGAATGATTATTTTATAGAAGGTTCAAGTTGTGTGTGTATCGAGTTCAAGTATGGGTTCGAGTTTCTAAAGCACGCAGTGCCTTCTGCTGTTAAAAACTAAGCTCAGAATCGATTCGAGCTTATAATGTCATCTCAGAGTCTGACAGCAGATAAAAATAAACAGTAAATAAATTACTTTCAAGTTAATTGTTACAAAAGTGCGCATCAAATATGCTAAACACAAAAGCTCGAATCGGTCTTAGGATAGCCGATTCCGAGCAGTTAAAAAGTTTTGCTTGGGACATCCCTGATAAAAACACTTTTTACAAATCATTTGCAAGTGTTTTATTGAAAGTATAATCTATTTAATGCAATACACAAATCACCTAATACCATTAAATATGAAGTATTTGTATTATTGTCTGTTATTTTATTAAAATGTTTTATGGAGAGCTTGGTTAATCCGGCCAATAAGAGACTGTTAACTAAAACTCTTCCTTTTTATTATACAAATGTGTCATTAAAAATGTCTACAAATTTATTAAACTTTAAAAAACAAAACAAAAAAAAAACATATTCTCATTCATGGGTTCACAGAGATCATCGACCCCTAGCTGCAAACCATTGAAATTTCGAAATATTTCGTAAAAGTTGTGACGTAGCGAAAACTCGTTTACTGAAATCATGTGACTTTGGCAGTTTGATATGCGCTCTGAATCACTGGTTCGAATCAAATGATTCACATAGGTTTCATAGAGTGTTTCGAAAGCAGCCATCACTAATAGTCATTATTTTGCTTATTTCTAAATCATTGCGAGCATCAGACAGTCCTGCTTCAAACATGTTTGCATGCCTTTATTAAACAGGTCAATGGCGTGACAGGTCATTTTTTTGTCCAAAGGCCTTAATAATAATAAAAACAAAGATATGACTTCCAAAGTATGTAAGGTAGTACATCTAGATCTCTTTTATTGAATCCAAAAGGTTTTAATTATATTTTGCTACATATAAAGGTATTTTAAAGATTTTGAAGTGTCAAAAGGTCATTCGGTTTAACCGTCTAAAGGCCAATACAGCCATTTCATTTGTGATTAAAATATCTTAAAATGTAATAAATGTATATATTTTTTATGCTGGCATGATTTTATAACATCATATATCAACATAGTGCAAAATGGGATTAAAATTATGTGTAGAAGTCGTTGCTTTGTTATGAGAAAGAATGTCCGGAAAATGAATTTCATTGATGTCATTCGGAGTAACCAATATAAAGGGACCATTTTGGATCAAGTCATGTGGTAAATATCATGTGACACAATTTGACCTCATTCAGACACCTGCAAAGGACCACATGGTCATGAAGCAAAGTAACTATCTCTCTTTTAACTATTTGAAAAATTCATGTTTTCATTTGTTCATACACATATCCCGAAACATCAGGTCATTCGGTACAACCGCTATAAAACATGGAAAATGTAATATTTTAAAAACTTGTACTAAATATAAAATGTTTGATTGTCCTTTTGTTAGCTTGATAGATATCAGCCTGTTAGCATTGTTTGAAAATATCGTCATTTGGTATAACCAAAAGTGTAATTCGGTAAAACCAAAATTTTGGTTAGACTGAATGATTTTTTTTTTTTGGTGACAAATTTTGTCCATCTTGTAAAAAATGACAAAAGCAGTGTTAATTGATTATAAAAACCACATAATCTCATTGTTAACACTTAATACAACTTAATTAAATTTAATTATATCTCCATTAAGTTTTTTTTTACACTTTTAAAAACCTTATTCATCAATGACCCAAACACATAAATGAGTATTTACTGACGTGTGTACAGTATTTATTGAGATTCACTTATTTCCACAGATGTTGTTTGTTCAGAGCCACATGCATATGATGCATTTGCACTTCTCTTAACTGTGTTTGTGGCCGTTTTGCCCTCAGCCATTCTAACACACCTGTCTGTCATCATTTGTGCGTAATGACTCCATTAAACAGCAGTGGCGATGGTTAACAGTAATGGAACATTCTGGATGGAGCTCTAGATGTGGGCTTTGTGCTGTAGGTTGTAGTCACAGATTGATTGTCTTTTATTTAGACCATTTTGTGCACAACACTCTGCTCTGGGTAACCTGTTATTTGTTTTATTTGCTGTCAGTTCTGGCTTATATTTTATAGATTTTCATGACGAGTTCACATATGCACGTTACATTGTGCTGCTGGCTCAGGTCATGTGAATATTTGTCTCCAAAGATGTCTATAATGATTCTGTTTGGAGCAGGCCTTGGGAAAATTAAATTAAGAATATAAATGGCAGGGAAACCCCTCCAGGTCACACGACAGAGGACGGGAGCGAGCTGCCTGCGTGTGTTTTCTGCTGCGGAGACATCAGGAGAGAGATATGAGGAGTTTGATTCATGCTGTTAGAGCTGCTGATGTGAGTCGGAGCAGAAACGTCAGATACTGTGCCAGTGCATTGTAAGTTTTGTAGATATTTTGAAGAATTTGATCTCTTTTTTCCATGCAACTGACCGAGGCTTTCAAAATTTTTAAAGGTGTGAAAACGCCATTAAACTTTCATAAAAGTAGTCCATACAACTTATATTTCAAGTCTTCTGAAGTCATGCGATCAAACAAAGTCATAAAAGCTAAGAAAAATTCATGAGCGACTGCACAATTTGTAAATTAATCATTTTTTAAAATGAAATATTTTCAATGAATCAGTTGATTCAGTTCACAACCACTCTGATTAAACATATTTTACTGCACCGTTTTTAATGTAAAAAAGCAAAAAAACATTTTCACTCAAAAAAGTACCACCTGAATATATTATAATTTTTGTCTTGTATTATTTGTAAATTTCTTTATATAGTTTTTTTTAGTTAATTGTAGATAATTGCACATATTTTGTTCTTTGTTATTTACTTGGTTCTTACCATGATGCTGCAGCTGAGAATGAAATAAAATAAAATTAAATAAAAAATTAAAATAAAATAAAATAAAATAATATAAAATAAAAGTACAAATCACATTCAGTGTTATTTTAGTATCATTAATATAGTATTAAAGTATTTATTCATAATTTGAATGTTTTTATATTTTCCGTTTTTATTTTAAATTTAGTTTTAGTAATTTTGTTGTGTTTCTGTCGTTCTTTTTCTATTTAGTGTTTATTATTTTTATTTGAGTTTTTGTTTAGTTATTTTCAGTTTTACTAAAAATTAGAAATGTTGCCTTGGCGAATAACTGAAATAAAATAATTTATTTTATTTCAGTTAAAGTTTAATTTTATTTCAATTAATAGAAATGTTTTTCAATAGTTTTAGATTTAGTTAACAATAATAACACTTGTCTGACTCTGAATGATAGCGAGTAACAACTTACAGTACATTTCATCTTGTTCCTCACAAACCTACTGTATGGCTTCAGAATTTAAGTCAAATGGACCATTTTTTATGATTATTTTCTGATTTTTATGGTGCTTTTAGGTCCTTTTTGAAGCTTTAATGCTTCACTCCCCATTCATTGTAATTGCACGGAAAACAGCGGCGAGGACAAGACTTCGAAATGCCTCCTTTTGTGTTCCACAGAAGAAAATCACATGGTTTTGGAGCAGCATGATGACAGACCTTTTATTTCGGAATGGACTATTCCTTTTAAAATTCAAGCCTTAATGCAAAAAGCCACAGCAGTCGAAGATATCTAAAAAATCACTTTACAGCATCCTCCAAAAAAAAAAGTGGGTGTTGAAAAAAGGTTTAAAATAAGGGGTCATGAATTGAGAAATCAAATTTTCCTTGATATTTTATAAGAGGTCATTGTACTATTTCAGAATATTTCAGAACTCAAAACTTCCTCTTTGGCTTTTCTACAGCTTTTATTGAAACGGCCAAGCTCAGAAAATGACTCGTTTCGGATTTTATCACGTTATTATGTCAGTGTGACGAGAGACCGCCTCTGCAGAAGAAGATCAACGCCTACTTCTACATCAATGCCTCTTTAGCCCCGCCCACCGATGCACAAATGTCAAGTAGTAGTAAACACGAGAGAGACTCAAACACAGGATTATTCCAGCAACAAAACAATAGAGACGCCTCTGAGGATTACAAGACGTTTTGAATTTGTGATAGTTGTGATTTGATGTTCTTTCCTTTGCTTCGACATTTATGTGGATTATCATATATGGAAGAAAGCACGTAGAGAACGCTGCTTTTGTTATTGTTTTGATCTAAGCCATTCGCTGTGATCCTGAATTAAAGCTTCAGTGAGCGACATCTTCTGTTTTATCATCAGTAAGACATTACAACACGTTTCACTTGATTTAAAACACAACACTGCAAATGACAATGTGTACGTTTTTCAGTTTACCGTAAAGGATGAACTATGAATAGCGTATAAGAATGACAATGTGACAAACAATGGTACATTCATTCATAATTCTGTTTACACGAAGCACTGTAAGTCATTCTTTGTCAATTATAACTGTTGTAACTCCAAGTAAACTTTATTTGCCACAACCAAGACTTATAAAGCATATGTAATACGCATAAATGTTTCACGTTGTTGGCAAATGTTTCAGCTGTGTAAGACATATTTTTCAACACCAGAAGTTGTAATTGTGGATATGTTGAAAACTATTTTAATATGCAAAACTGTTACCCAATCATAGCAGTGGGCGTGTCTTGAATGTGCCACGCCTATCAAAACTGCGTGTTCGAAAGAGAGGGTGAAAACAGGATTTAAAATAGCTTATTACTTCTATATTAGGATGTTTTTTGATGTACAAATCTTGATAACATTATAAGTGGACCTCAGAGAACATTATAAAAATAAAATGCAGTTCATGACCACTTTAAACAGCAACTGAGAGATTAGTCGACATCACTAGAGTGACATTTCTTTGTGAGAGCGTGCAGGTGTGCACATGTCTGCATAAGTTCATGTACATGTGTTTGTGTCTGCGTGTGATGTTAAAGCGGTGTGCACATATTAGTGTAGAGTGAAGGTCAAGGAAAAGACCTTCTCTGAGCTCCGCTGACATTTGCCTGGCATTTTTGATTCACTGACGTCTTGTGATAGATCTTCTATGCCTTGTTCTGGACGCTCAGAGCGAAAGCAGGTGATTATAGATGACCCGTTCGCTCTTTTGATGTTTGTGGAGGAATTCTGAAGGTGTTTCCTCTGCAGATTGGATATTAGAGGCCCAGGGTGATGCTTGGGGTTTGTCGTATGCTAATGTTGCATATATTAATAATGCAATTTCACATGTCATCATGTGATGGGCTGTCTGTGGCATCAAATGCATTGCTCTGTAACCTGCTGATTCTGCTAACTAAAATGCCGAGCTTTGGTTCATGTAAAGTCGCTGTTCCAGGATCAGTGGGTAAGAGAAACTGCCATCTGTCTGTCACGTGAACAGGCCGATCATACCGAGTATCATCAGGCAGACCTGAACTCTCAAACAGCTGTCAGAATAAAGACCTGTTAGATAGGGGTGTGACGAGATCTTGTTGAGGTGAAAAGATGTCTCGCTAAATTGACATGATGGAGTGTGAGGATGAAATTAGGATAGAATATGCCACCGCTACGTTTACATTACGCCTCAACTGTCGTTTTGCTTTTTATAGAAATAAAAACCATTTAATTCAGTTGGATAACGGTCGCTTCAATCCCATCCAGCTCATTCAACACGAGCTGCAGAGTTGTACGTAGTGCAGCAGGAATCAGAGTTCATTGATCATGTGACGAGAGTAAGTGACGAGATGACTGACAAGACCATGGCGGAGGATTCGTTGCACAACAGAGCCTAAGTGTTTGACAAATGTCTGATCTTGTATACAACATAATTCAAGAATTAGTCTGATTTGAAGGGGAATCAGAAGGCCAAGTCCTGACTGGACGAGAGGAGGAGCTGGGGATGGAGGAGGGTAATTAGCTCCTGAGCATGCGATAAGGTGCTGATTATACTGATGGACCTTACATATGGATACTGCATAGGGCCTCGTATTCCTATTGGTAGATGCTATAGATCAGCTGAGAGTCAGCTGATGCGAGCTTGACTGACATGACCTGCCAGAACTAATGCTACACTTGATATCTCAGGAAATGAACTCTATGTACAGTATATCTTCCAGTTAAGACCTCTTAAGACAATTTAGGTTGAAGACCTGAGAGATGCATTCTTGAACTTTAAAACTGACTAAACAACTTTCTAAAGATTTCTCAAACTTCCATATTTAACAGTTATATGACAAACTTAAACATCTAAACTTTCAATGAAAACACCTGGTAGATTATGATGCCCCTAAGTTAAAACTCAGCAGCACCAAGAAAAACATAATTTTTTGGCATAATTGAGCCAAATATATCTGTCAGATATCTGCCCCAATTTAAGCCATAAAT
>CM077456.1:2541273-2559161 GCA_039654765.1 Mylopharyngodon piceus | reverse complement strand
TTAATTCATGCAAACTAACCACCCTTTGATTTCCCAGTAATTGCGTTATTACATAAGCATATAAACTGTTCATAGATTTCTGAAATTATTAGACTCTGCTTCTCTGGCCGTTTCTTCTCCCTAGAGTGTGTTTTAACGCATCTAAAGGTTTGCTGTCAGCTCGCTGCGAGCCCACTGTGATGACCATTAGCACGCAGCTGCGGTCCGCGGGAGATAACCGGTGATTTAGAGCTCTCGTCTTATCTGCGCGCTGCCGTCGCACGCGCACACGCACGCGTCCCGCTCAAAGCCATCTGTCAACGTCCACAGCCTTTGATAAAACTGCAGCCGTGAGCATGTTCCCGCCGCATGTTTATATGCTTTCCAGATGTCTGTGTTTACTAAAAACGTTTGGAATCCCATTTGAATGTTTCATGGCCCTTTTCACAGATGAAAATCAGGTGTTAAGTGAGTTTAACGGTCTAGATCCTTTAATCCTGACTGTCGCTAACGCTGTAAATATTATTTTTTCGAAGCTGTTAATTAAACAGTGATTACTGGAGTAGGCCTACGTTTTACAAGAAAAAAAATTCAGTTTTTTTACTTACAAATATCAAGTTAAATTCAGAGTGTTACCTTTGGTGTTACTCACCCTGGTGCCGGCTGCCATTCTTTCTTTTATGGACCACAAAAGGAGGATTTTTAAAATGTCCCGCTCGCGCTCATCCATGGCCGTGAATAACTTCCGGCATCAAGCTTTTTAAAAAAAGATGTTACAGAATGATCCTATGCGACACGTGCCGTATAATCCAAGTATTCTGGTGTATACCGTATTTGGTGAAAAACAAACCGAAATTTAATGTATTACCGTATTTAATGAAAATCCTGACCTTGGCGGTTGGTCTTCTGTGCTCGACGTGCGCGTTCACGAGACTCTATTAGCGCCGCAGTTCACTCAGTCTCGCCTAGAAAAACACACAAGTTGTGAGAAATCAAGATTAACAAAAACGCGACGTGAAATACAACTCATGTACCTTATTCTCTGAGGTGAATATCCGTTGTTTTCGTCGTAACAAGAAGTTATCACGTTCACATCTGTCAACTGTCATTCCGACTGTCATCAGACAAATGGACTTCCGGTCCGGTGATATTTGACTATTTGAGCACACGGATAATTTTGGGATTTGTAGGCATTGTATTTCATGTGTTAATCTTGATTTCTCACAGCTTGTGTATTTTTCTGGGCGAGTCTGAGTGAACTGAGGCGCTAATAGTGTCTCATGAACGCGCAGTCGAGCACAGAAGACCAACGAACAAGGTCAGTATTTTCGTTAAATAATACATTAAATTTCAGTTTGTTTTTCACCAAACCCTGTCGTATACGTCCAGAACATTTGGAATATAAGACACGGGTTTCATACAGTGATCATTCTGTGGTACTTTTGCATCTTTTTTAAAATGTTTGATGTTGGTTGCTATTTACTGCCATTATATGGACGAGTCCGACATTTAAAAAAATAAATAAATAAATAAAAAATTCACCTTTGTGCTCCATAAAAGAAAGAAGGGCATACGGCATTAGAACAACACCAGGGTGAGTAAGAGATAACTTAATTTTCATTTTAGTGTTAACTATCCCTTTAATTGTGAAATTTAGACATTTCTGTGAGAAAAAATGTTTATACACCAATTTTTTAATGCACCTTCATGTTGTTCCAAAGCCATATGACTTTCACCACAGCATTCACCACTTATATTTAGGCTCCTTCAGACAATATAAAATCCTATTTTGCAGCACTTCTTCTCGTACCATCAGAAGAGGCTGCCAGGTGTAAACTTAAGCTTTAACATCTTTCAAAACTGCTGTAACAGCAACCTTAAAAGTATGAGGAGTTCTTCAAACTCTGAGTTCTTTAAAAAGTTTGCTTTCTAAACACACACACACACACAGAAAGTGTGGATGTCAAAAAGCAGACGGTCCCCAGACGAGTCAGAGTGCTTCAGGCTCCGGCTTTGTTTTCATCAGCACATAATCACCCTGTTGTGGTTGTTTGACAGCTTAATGGCTTTGTGAAGAGTTAAAGGAGTGCAGACGTCCACTACAAAACTACAAAAATAATTTCAACAACAATCTGACTTCATACAGGAAGATCCATGATGCACCTCTCTTCAGTACGACCTCTTTTGAACAAAAAGTTCTTATTTGTCTTGATTCCAGTTCTGCTCAATCTGGACGTTCATCATACAACTTCAAAAGGAGCGCCTATTGATTGAATGAGGAACATGTGTAATGAGCACTTGATGCTTAATCCTCTGTTTCATTCACTCTAAAAAACACTGGGTTAAAAACAACCCAATTTGGCTGAGTAAATGACAGAATGCATGTTTGGTTAATTTTACCCAGCAAACTGGGTTGTTTATTTAACCCAGCATAATGGGTTGATTCATTTTTACGATAATACTAGCTTATTTTTTTCTTTTACTTCATACATTAATTAATGTTTACGGATTAACTTAAATCCTCTAAACTTTTTTAACAACCACTGGTTTGCTTGATAATTCCTTTATTTTCTATCATATTTTATATCGTTTTTAATACATATTGCCTACATTTAAGCTCGTTTAACAGATATTAGAAGTAAAAATTAAACAATTAGAAGTAATTCAAGTGTAATCGACCAGTCTCTGTTGTCCCGTTTCCACTGTAACGGCGCTGGATCTCGTGCCGGAGATGGCTCGCGTTTGGCGGGGGAACTGATAACTTAAGACCGCCGCCTGCGTTTCACTCGTAGCCGAAAAATGCTGTGACTGACTCCATAACCTGTCCATAAATAATCAGTGTACAGATCTGAGAACATATTTTAACATCCTAAGTATTTATATTCTGCATCTTTTTGAATAAAATCATAACATTTTATGCAAGGCATCAGGCGTTTCCATCACGTGAAAAGACCGACGCGACACTCGTTTAGGTGACTCACATCGCGCCCCTGTGTGTTGCTTTGCATAAAATTAAACGATATACAGAACAATAACGAATTTTTAGATAAAATAAAACGTACACAAACCTGTATTTTACCAAAGACATGCACCAATTTGACGGAGCCTGAAGAGGTCGCAAAAAGCCTGCGATAAATAACTCAACCCTTGGGTTGTTATGTCTGACCCAGGATCTGGGTAACACAAAAACTACCCAAACACTGGAAAAATAACCCAAGTGTTCTGAAATATATCATTGAGGTTTAATTCAATCATCTCAGATGAAAATGAATGATCAGATCTTTGTGAAATAGTGTGAGAATAAACCCAAACCACTGCTTCAGGTGTGTGCAGTGCTTTCACTGGCACCAGCTCATTATTTTCCTGGTCTTGTAGGTTTATTCTGATTCTTCTGTATCCAGCACAAACTCTCGGCAGGGTAAAATTTAAATGTGCCTTAGTTTGACTGCGCTTTAAAATTCCTTTCATGTTCTCAATGTGCAAACCAACAAAACCGAGAGAACAAAGAACTGGAAGTGGGAATACTAGAAAAGTCTGACATTAATTAGCAGGATTGGAGGACTGTAAACTTTCCACCTAGAAGCAATGACATATTGTCTGCTATACATTTGATTAGTTGATTATTAGAATTTATATTGATTTGCTTCATATGAAATGTCTCGTTAGTTCCAGCTTCCTTCTAGATAAAATGCTTTATTATTAGTCAAAATGTGATTTATTTGCATTAGCAGTATTCTTACAACTGGATACTAACAGAAAAATCAATTTTCCAATGAAATTTAGATTTTTACAGCTTATTTTTAAAGGTCATATTGCTAAATTGGAAATTTTGATCCGTTTAGAAATAAAGCCTTGTATGAAATAAATGCAACTGTAAAAAATGAATTGTTGGTGTAACTTAAGAAAGTAAGTTACCTGGTTGCCTTAAAATTTTGAGTTCATTGAAATTAAAAATTTGAGTTACGCTGAAGGCGATTGGTTTAATCAACAGAAACTCAAAATATGTTATCTGAACCACATTAATTAAGTTGATTTGACAAAAGAAAAAAATGTTGTGGTAACAATTTTTTACAGTGTATTTATGAGCTCTGAATGACAGATGGTCAGCAGTAAGTGTTTTAAGAGACAGTTGTTAATAATTAATATTTTGCGGTTGTGATGTACAGACGTTCTATTATTTATCTGAAAAACACATACATTTCTGTAGTGCGGATCATCCATTATATCTTTGTGTCTTGGTATATAATATTGGATAAGAAAAACTACATTTAAAACTAAAATGCAACTAAAGCCAAACTTAAAGAAATAAAAAGATTATTTTTCTGTTACCACAATATATTATACAATATAGTGCATATTGTAATTTTTATTATTCAATTTAGTTTAAATTAAAGGCAAGAAACATGCTGTACCATGGTGTTTTAATTATATATACTGTATGTAAAAGGTCGCAGTGTCTTTCATTTTCCTTGCAAAATATAATTTCTTGGTGCTTTTTTTAGATGATGGTTTGAAATATGACCCGGACATGTTTCATGTGATTCACCTCAACAGGGTCTCTTGGTACCAGTCATTAGATTTGATATACAGTCTGGTTATTCTTTGCAACCTGTTCAAGGTAAAAAAAAGTCATAACGTGTTTCCCGAACCCCCAAGAGTCCCAGGAGTCTGTAGTCCAGATGCGGGGAGACACAGAGGCTGATGGGAACTGTCTTGATTAATATTCCAGTGAAGACTCAATGAACCTTTAAAAAGATGCAACAAAGACAGATTATCTACATGAGCATCTGTGTGTGTGTGTGTGTGTGTGTGTGTGTGTGTGTGTGTGTGTGTGTGTGTGTGTGTGTGTGACGCTGGCAGGAATAGAGATGTTCCCCAGGAGATAAACGCATGGATGCACCTTGAATTATTTAGAGTGTCCTAAAAGAGACTTGGAAAATGTTTCAACACTGAGTTTCATTAGACGCAGCGCCACTCCAAAAAGTGTTTTGTTATAAAATGGGGGAAATATGTTGAATTATTGTTAAAGTCCCCCTGTAATCAATAATTTTATCCCTTAAAATGTATCTTTGATCACCAAAATTACATATTTAAACTTTTTTCCCTGTGAAAAAAATGTATTCATGCCTTAAAATAGCTTGAATGTAACTTTAAAACCCTAGCTTTATTTAGTATACGCGGAACCATGAATATGCAAATTAGCCGCGCCTCCACTCAATCACACGAGCTCAGAGATCCACTCGGTCAACTTTACTGTAGTAAACTCTACACAATGGCAAGGTTAGGGGTTCGAAAAATTACTGCTAAACTGCTCCGTGCACTTACTACTCAACAAGTTTCTCTTTTAGATCAATAAAAAAATACTCAACAAAGTATGTGGCACAATCTGTCACTTTACAAAATCCACTGAAGTTGTAGAGTAGGCCTATATCTTAGTGTTTGTTCCTCTCTCTGTCTCGGCTCGCTCAACCATTCTCTCTCACATCCTTTAGCTCTTTTATTTTATCTGTTTTTTACTGTCACGTTCACATTTGCTGAGTTTGCGGAGTGTCTGTAAGTGCTGATACAGGCCTTCCTCTTACAGTGTGTGAACTGCTGACTTTACTGAGTTTCCTCAATCCCACTGGTGTCTGATGTAAGGAAGTGTGTGTGTGTGTGTGTGTGTGAGAGAGAGACTATTTCTCAAACAGACCCAACTATCAAACGAGCCCACGCTCATGAAAGCAAGGACAATGATATATCTTGAGGTCTTCTGGCTGAAGAAAGAACACGTTGATCATGTAGTGGCATGGCAGTAACATAATAGTCTTCTTATAGCCAGACTTTTGACTATATCACATATTGCAGCTTATTCTGGCCAAGAACCGCCCACTCAAACAGGAAGAGATGCTCTGATTGACATCCAATGTGACCAACCAGAGTTTTTGTTTTCTTGTGCCATTTAGTATTGGGTAAAGTAATAATAGTTCTGATTATAATACAGACATAACAGAATATACAGTTCTGCTTTTGGATATCTGTTTATTTCCTGCTAAGTTGCTTAAACTAAACTCAGAAAATGCCAAAAACCTTGCAAATCTATCAAATTTAATGACTTGTTCTTCCTCAGAAGTGGTTGGTTTGCATTAGTTCTCTTTCATTTGTCTTGATAACATACTCAAAAGTATATGCTAGGTTATATAATATAAAACATGCTGGGTTAAAACAACCCAAGTTGGGTTGAAAATGGACAAATCCAGTGAATGGGTTCTTTTAACCCATTAATAGTTGTAACTCACCTATTGTTAAAAAATTACTGTATTGTTTGCTTAAAATGAACCCAAAATATGTTGGAAAGTAACATTTATTAATGTATAATAAATTAACACTTAATAAGATTAATTAATAATAACTAAACAATAAACATTTATTAAACTGTTTATTAATAAATGTTCACCTTTTGATTACTATTGTTGCCTCTAGTAATTATGTGTCTGATTTTTAATTTCCAACCTATTTTGGGTACATTTTAAGCCAGTCATATAGTCATTTTTAAACATAGTTGGGTTAAATAAAACTACCCAGCAGGTTGGTCAAACATTTAACCCAACCGCTGGGTTTGTCCATTTTAAACCCAACTTGGGTTGTTTTTAACCCAGCATTTTTGAGAGTGTAGTAAAAGTATTCAAACTGTGATGGTTTTGACACTCATCTCTGAAGAATCATCACTCGGTGGCACACTGCTGTCTTCTTATCTAAAACAGACCACCAGAAAGGAAAAAGAAGAAAGATCCGAGCTCAGAATGATTCACACATAATCTTTACCTTCCTTGTGAAGGGATTTGGGATGGAGTTGCATTACTTTCAGACAGAATTGTCATGAGTTTGACTTTGAAGTTCTGACAAGGTCTACTGAACATTTGAAGGTGGATGAATTGAGTTATGATGTTCAGAATAAAGTCTAATCTCTAGCTCAAAACTGAGTGCAAATAAAACCCTCTGGTCGCTCACTATTTACGGAGGAAGTACATCACGGATCGCATTATTATTCCTCCTTACCTCTGACATTAAAGGACAGATGCAGGTGGACATCAAGATCAAAGCTTCATCGCTCTGGATCAGATTGAGTCAGAATGACCTGCTATCGGAGCTCAAAGCGAGTCCATGAAAAAGCATCAGCGTGAGCGTGACAGAAGTTCTCCGGTCAGTATTCAAACAAAAGCAAACTCTGTTGTGTTCGATTCTCTTATATTGTTGTCCATTTAATGCAATATGCAAATTGTAATAAGATGATACCTAATTTGCATATTGTATCTGAAGTGACATAAAAGGTCAGAAAAGTTTTTGTGGTTGGTAATTTAATAAAATGTACATGTTCAAATGTTTGGGGTATGTAAAAAAAATTGTTTTATTCATTAAAGAACACAATTAATTGATCAAAAGTGAGAGTAAAGATTTTATAACATTGCAAAAGATTTCCATTTCAAATAAATGTTGTTTTTTTTTTAACTTTCTATTCATCAAAGAATCCTGGGAGAAAAATGTATCACGGTTTATAAAGTTTATAAAGGACTTTGTTAAAGATTCTTTCTATTTATCTGAGTTGCTTCCATAACAAAAAGCTTTTTCAACAGAGTTGCCATTGTCATCTAGGTGGTTGCAAGGGCATTGCTATGCATTTGCATTTATTCATTTAGAAGACACTTTTATCCAAAGCAGCTTACAAATAAAAATAATACAAGTAGAAGTACAGTAGTGGTATGTGGTTTCTGTACCAAATCTATGGGATTTTTTTTCTCACCCATTTACTATCCATTTTATAATTCTGCTTTTTGGTTATTTTTTGACTAACTTCCAAAGTCGTGATTTATAAATGTATGCGATTATCCTATTTATTTTATTTTATTTTATTTTAAATAAAAGTAAGAGCTGCACGACCATTTGTAACTTGAGGCTTCCGCTCTTTTAAACTCATAAAGATAAAGGTTCTTTATTGGCACCGATGGTTCCGGTAACATCCACAGAATCTTTCCATTGCACAAAAGATCTTTTTAGTGGAAAAAGGCTCTTTAGATTATTAAAATGTTCTTCTTTGAGGAACCAAAAATGGTTCTTCTATTGCATCACTGTGAAAACCCCTTCTGGAACCTTTATGTTAAGAGTGTAGGTTAATTGCAAAATAAGGTGGATAAAAAGGAACTAGCAAGAAATTTTCATTGCTCCTCCCAAACTAAATAATGTCACGTAAGAGCCATTAGAGCGCAGAGCTTTAGGTCAGATAGAGGGGGAAAGCGACACCTTTGAGTGCCTGTTTTCTTCCATCCATCAGCCGGCTGTCGGTCAAACACCCCATTCACGCACTCTGATCCATCACTCACTGCGGATGGAAAAAGCAGAGCTGAGAGAGATTGCTGGGAGACTTCCCATCTCCTATTAGAAATGATCTCTGATTTATGTATAATAAATCTCAATTACTTGCACCGCCTCCTCACACCGAACGCACGGGAAAGGCCCAGAGAACGAAGCTGAGGCCGCGAGCGCAGGGAAACGGCAGGAAGCTTCAAACGATCTCCAATCACAGATGGAGGATTGATAGCGCACTGGGAGGCTCTGGAAGGGCGACAGCATTGATTATGCCTCCAGGCACGGCACAAGAACAATGTAATCACAGCACAACCTCGAACTGAGAGACTGTCACATGCGATAGATGATGCCAAACCCAAGACCTGCTGTGAGCGCGGGGCATTTCTGCACGAGTGACACGTTTACTGGCTGCCAATTAGGGATGTCGATTTTGAAAATGAGTATTTTTGCACTAGCCAGTGGATTGCCAGAATGACTAACTTAAGGAAGTGACGAATTCACTGATATTCAACAGAGTTAGGGTGCATCTCAATCAGCTCGCAAACTCGTGAATCAGTATATCGTGTAGGCTACATGAATTCGGGCACTGGTAAGGACAGTAAAGGATGCTGGCTCACTACACAATGGGACACTTCTGACTCTTATTTCCGGCGATGTGACAACGTCCTTATTGTACAACATAATTACTGGTATTTATGAACAACAGCAGAGCTGATATCTTTCTGACATTACTTATAATATACTTTAAATAGCATTACAAGTAATGATTTCCCCAACTGTCTCTTCCTACTCATCTCCATGTCTGATCGTCCGCTAAACGCTTTTTTACTCACAAATACATCTGTGGTTGAACAACTGATCACCAAATCTAACTCTGCCTCCTGTACACTCGATCCTATTCCATTCTATACTTCTTTCTCGACTATCTGAAATAGGTATTACTGGTGCTGCTTTTCAGTGGTTAACTTCATATCTATCGGATAGACAGCAATTTGATAGGATAGGTATAAATAGATCTCGTACCGTCACTATTTCCTGTGGTGTACCCCAGGGTTCTGTACTTGGTCCCCTTTTGTTTCTCATTTATGTGCTGCCACTGGGTCAGATCATCAGACGTTATGGTCTCAATTTTCATAGTTACGCTGATGATATTCAAATTTATTTTACAGTTAAACCCAACTCAGTCTGTCCACCCCTTTCTGTTATTTCTTGTCTTCAGGAACTTAAAACCTGGATGTCTGATAACTTTTTACAACTTAATGCTGATAAAACTGAAATCCTGCTGGTTGGCCCTAAATCACAGAGCTTTTCCCAGTACAACATTTTTATTGATATCAATGGTGTCCAGATTAGGCCTTCAACAACTGTGCGGAATTTGGTAGTATTGTTCGACTCTACGCTGTTTTGATTTACATATTGGTCAGGTTGTTAAATCATGCTTTTACCAATTGCGAAACATTGTTCGTATACGTCCCTCACTTAATTCTAGAGATGCGGAAACTGTTATCCATGCTTTTATAACCTCCAGATTGGACTATTGTAACTCCTTATATAGCGGCTTACCTGCCAAAGCAATTAAACGCCTTCAAATGGTACAAAACTCTGCTGCTCGAGCCCTTACATATAACAAAAAATCTGCGCATATCACTCCCATCCTTTACCAACTTCACTGGCTTCCTGTGATCAATTGTATCCAGTTTAAACTCTTAGTCTTAGTTTATAAGGCTTGTCATGGCCTCGCACCTCAATACCTTGCTGAGTTAGCACAACCTTATGTTCCTGCCCGGACCCTCAGATCTAGCAATGATAACTTGCTTGTCGTGCCCAAGTATAAACTCTCTACTGTGGGTGGTAGGGCTTTCAGTATTATTGGCCCTAAGCAATGGAATAAGCTGCCCCATAATCTTCGTGCTACCTCCTCTCTTCAGACTTTTAAGTATCAACTTAAAACTCATCTATTCACTCTGCTTGGTAAATAATTCTTACATAAGTCAACTTCTGTTCTTCTGAATGTCCCTTCTGACTGTCTGTTATATTTTGTTTGTCAATTGATTGTATTATTGTTTGTCTATTGATTGTATTAATTTTGTGAAGCGACCTTGGGTTCTTGAAAGGCGCTATAAAAAATAAACATATTATCATTATCATTATTATTACTTTGCTTGTTACATATATGTGCAACATTTCAGCCGTAAATAAATTATAAATGTTAGATTATGTTCATTACCTGTCTAGCGATGTATGTTTATGCTGAAATATATTAAAACATCTATCGCGTGTCGTTATGTGTAGTGAGTTGGCTCATGTGATTTAAATTTCGCGCTTCTGAAATCGTGTACTAAGTAAGTACTACATTTGAATTTGAACTTACTTCGCGACCGTTAAAAAAGTACGTTCTATCGACCTTTTTCCTGACTAGCCTACTGCGTTTCGAATTATGGGTTGCACTTCCGGTTTGGGGAACTTCCATTTAAAAAGACTGAAACGAATCGTTTCAAATCATAGGGTTGCCCTACAAATAAAGCTTATCCGTCAGTTTGACTGAATGAGCTGTCAATTTTTCTTTCATGTTTTATTTTCAGACATCATGAGAATAACGTAACGCTTGGTATTTTAACGTAACATGTTATAACAAGAATTTTTCTCCTCAAAGCCTCACGTCTCTTTCCAGGTTTGTTTTCACAGGTAAATACAATTTATTATCTGTAAAAATGATGGAAATCACTTTGAAATAGTATCACGCAATGCTGAAGTTCGTGAACATTTTTTATTAAGGCAACGTATATTACATAATACAGATATATATCACTATAGTTATATTTAACCTGTATTGCTGTGGAAAGAATCACGCTTTTTCATGGCCTGTTGAAAGTACCTTGTTGATGCTTTTACACTTTTAAATGTCCTTTTAATGTTCGTTGGTTGAAGGGTGAGTAGAATAATGTCATCTCATTGTACCCAGTTTTTTTTTTTTTAAACAACGTATTATTGCGTTCATAGAGCGAGCCTTTCACTGACTGTTTACATTGACACTATTCTTTAAGAGCTGCTGTGCAGCCAAATAATGTACCAGTTATCAATGTAAAGCTGCTTTGACACAATCTACATTGTAAAAAGCGCTATATAAATAAAGGTGACTTGACTTGACTTGACTTACAGCTTTATGGAAGTTACACGCAAAGCGTCATGGGGCGTAGGAATAAGGTGGATATAGTATGAATGGGGGTAGTATGAATGTAATCCAGACATACATCCACCAAGTTGTCATACCTGCCAGCGTCAGTCGCTTCACCTTCATTCATAAATCCTCTCCCGTGGCCTCATGGGATAGTAAAGTGTACATCGAATGCGCACTTCAGAATCTCGCCAGAAGTAGTAAGTCATCCGGGAACTTTTCGCCTACTGTTTTTCGAATACTATGAATTCGGACATAATAGCTGTGTCTCATTTCATTTAATTTCGAAGGCTGCATCCTCCAGAGGACGCATCCTGTGAATGGTGTGGTATACGGAGTGTCCTTAACCAGAATTAAACGAGACGTCCTTCCTAGTACACATGGGCAGGAAAGGAAACAGGAAGTATCACGTTTCTATGCCAACACGTTCACGGCAGCATCGTTGCGCTCTCACAACAGTTAAATGAATGAAAATTACTTATAAATTTGGAAAGTAATTTGAAAAGAAAATGTAGGCTATTTACTTGTTTTATTTTGGTTAATGCTTGAGGAGCTGCGGTGTATGTACAACAGATATCTGTTACAGAGACAGAGGAGGATATTAAGAAGAACAAAAACAAGCTTGAAACTACTTACATTTAAACACCACATCTTCGCTTGTACTGTAAATGTACATCTGCCGACGCCGCCATTTTTTTATTTTTCAAATAAATGACGGTTGTTAACAGCAACGCAAAGAATTGTGGGCTATCCGCAGCAGCGAAGGATACACCTCATGCATCCTCCGAATTCCTGTGAAAGAAGGGCGCATTTGAAGGTCGCATTCCTACTTACTTTTCTGAAATGATACAGCCTCAATGACGTATGCAACCTTCGAATGCGACCTCCGGAGGACGCAGCCTTCGAAATGAGACACAGCAAATACTCTGTTGGCATACTGTTTTTCGCATACTATATAGTAGAGAAATATTCGAACGTTTCAGTGCCCTGGAAGGATTCTGCGATTGAGAGAGCCCTTAAAATGGCTCCCTGATCAGTGCCCTGACTACTGAACTAGGGAGCTGACTGAGACACACCCTTAGTTTCAAAATAATCATGTTGAACAGCAGAATTAGTTTTGAAAAACTACATTTCCCATGATGCTGTTCTGAAAATTGCGCCAAAAGATCTCTTTAGCTCCGCCCACTCCCATGAAGCACTGCAAATGATGCAATCGAATCGATCTCCCTCACTCTCAAAATACTTAAATAGGCCTATATAAATATATATATATGCATATTTTGCAATAAACATTGTTTTTATACATATAATCAACACATGTAATTGAGTAGTTTTATATTTCTCCATTGTTATTTGATTATACTGTTCTCAATGCTTCATGGGATTGTAGTTGTTTCCTTCACTAAAGCCGATAAGTACACAGTCTTGTACCTTTGTCTTTTTGTCTGATTTTCAAATACTTCTTTGCTTCAAATCAAAGTGTATAATGTTATAATTCACCTCATAGCTGCTTGGTTTGATTCATGGCTTATAATTCTTTAACAAAGACTGGTAACACTTTAGGATGGGGAACAATTCTCACTTTTAACTATTTGCTTTTTAGCTTATAAAGCACATATTAATGCCTTATTCTGCATGACTATATTCTACATTCCTTAATCCTACCCCATACATAAATTTAAACGCTACAACAACTATCTTACTAACTATTAATAAGCAGTAAATTAAGAGTTTATTGAGGCAAAAGTCATAGTTAATAATGAATATGTGTTCCCCATACCAAAGACTTTTTTAAAATCCCTATGTAGGGTTAGGGAATAGAATATATAGTTTAAAAATCATTATGTCTATGGAAAGTCCCTATAAAACATGGAAACCCAACATATGTGTGTGTGTGTGTGTGTGTGTAGGATGTCCCAGTACCAGAGGTCTGTCATCCAGGTTAAAGCGATGATGAACACACAGCAAAATGAAAACTCGAGGCTGTGTGTTCACACAACTCCTCTTAACACTATAACTCACGGCCTCCGGCAGCTTATTGCTTTATTTTTTAACACAAATGCATTGGGGGGTCGAATCTTCCTGACCGCAAAGAGAGGAGAAAATTCACTATAAATTTTTAAAAAGCTAGTATGACCATCCATCTTTTGAGGAATGATGCTGGAGACTCTTACCGCAGAAATATGGAGACGTTCCAGTTGAAAGGTGGAGAAAAGTCGCCTATAGCTTACACTTGACTGATGCATTTGCAAATAACAATCCTCCTGCCATTCAGCATGTTTCTTTGGGTGTTGAGCCACTTTTTTATCTTTCATTCGATGGGATTATGATTCTTTTCCCTTGTGGCTGAAAAAAAAAAATCCCACCGACTTGGTTCCCGAGCCATTTCTAGAGATGTGATGTGTGGGTCTCTTTCAAATTTTAACTAACACTTCATCTGCTTCTGATCGTACCAGCTCATGTAAAATATTCAACAAACCGCAGCACTTCAGATCACTAGGAACATCATAATTTGTCCATCTTCACTCACCAGCTGTGTATATTCGTAAAGTAAATGTGATTTCTGTAGCATGCATGGTTAAAATGATACAGTTTCATCTTCCTCTGTCAATCCTTTGGATCTTGATTTTTAAACAGGCGGTCAAAAGAAGGGTGTCATGAGATTTGCATTTTTTCCCCCTGATGCTTTTCAGAAAGCCTTATTTTATTATGCAAGCTCAAGTCTTATAATAAATAAAACAAAATCCCATCAGGGATTTTTTGTTCATGGGAATTTACAGAGCAAGAGCTTCAGCTCATATTCAGCTCATTTGAATAAAGGTAAAAAGTGCAAAAAATGTCTCTGTTAATTGGGTTAGAACCAGTTTCAGGAGATCTGTTCTTCGCTACAAACACATTCACTGCCACAGGAAGAAGAATAAGTTATTTTGGGTGCTTCGCAAATAAGTACAAAGATGTCGTTTGGGCACTTGACTGCGTTTGAATTTGTTTCAGCCCACTTCATGTAACTGCAAGACCTGAAACATACTGGATACTGAACACAGAACTGAGCTGAAAATGTATTTCAAATTTCAACTTAATTAATAGTATTTTAAATAGGCATAAAGGTAGCGGTAACTACAACAAGGTTTCATTTGTCAACATAAGTTTACTGCATTAGTAAACATGGACTAATAATGAAAAATATTTCTAAAGCATTTATTAATCTTAATTAAAGGGGTCCTTGATTATGATTTCACTTTTTTAACTTTAGTTAGTGTGTAATGTTGCTGTTTGAGCATAAACAACATCTGCAAAGTTACGACGCTCAAAGTTCAATGCAAAGGGAGATCATTTCTTTTAAAGAATTCGCTGGTAGAGACTACAACGGGCTTCTTCCCAGGTTAGTGACATCACAAACCCCAAAATTTACATAAACCCCACCCCCGAGAACACACAACAAAGGGGATGAGGCCATGTTGGGCTGCTTTAAAAAATAGGAAGCAAAAAAAAAACCTTCACAAACGAAGGTCAATTCAACGCTGGATTTGCACAAAAGATCAACATGACGACACATGCTAGTCGATGAGTTGAATCAACTCCACAGCAACTACATAAATTTATCCACTAACCATTCAGAAACGTCCAGTTTCATTCTAAAAGTTGTAACTTCTTCCTGAGTCTCTCCATCAGTGTCCGACTCCGGTTTGAACAATGTAAGGCTGAACACTTTCGTCATTTTGGCTGCGTGAGATTCTCCAGCTTTGTTGTTGTTGAGCAACCGAAGCGTGAGCTGTTAAAGCTCCGCCCTCTTCTGGAAAGGGGGCCGGGAGCAGCAGCTCATTTGCATTTAAAGGGACACACACAAAAACGGCGTGTTTTTGCTCACACCCAAATTTGACAAGCTATAATAAATGATCTGTGGGGTATTTTGAGCTGAAACTTCACAGACACATTCTGGGGACACCAGAGACTTATATTACATCTTGTGAAAGGGGCATAATAGGTGCCCTTTAATGTTAACTTCAACATTTAGGTCTTCTGATGAAATCAAAAGTTGCATTTGTTTAATGAACCTGAGCTGACAATGAACGTATTTTTATTATCTAAAATTAACAGAGATTAATAAACACTGCAACAAATGTATTGATCATTGTTATTATTGCATTAACTAACATTAACTAAAGGGAACTTATTGTAAAGTGATACCAAGATAGCAAATATGCAGAACTAACTGAAATTTGAATGTATGGAAGTAGTATTTAAACAGAATGAAATTCAAATAAATTCTGTAAGTGTAGTTTTTAACACATTTCATTTTTCAGTGTTAATTAACTGTAAACGTTCAAAACTTATATAGTGGGCATTAGCAAAAACTTCTTCTATAGTCATTTTTCTCTTTTAAAGGTGCGGTAAGTGATTTCTGAGAAACGCTGTTGAAAGTGGATCGGACCAAGCACCAAAACACACTTAGCCAATCAGCAGTAAGGGGCGTGTCCACTCATTAGGGGGGGGGGTGCCTGTGTTACATAGCATGTTCATGAATTTGGGGGCGGAGCTATAACGATAGAGGTGTGATCCTTTTGGGTAGGGGCGTGTTTGTTTTGGTGATTTTAAATATCAACAGCGTTTCTCAGAAATTACTTACTGCACCTTTAACTCAACTACTCTCATGGCAGAGTTTGCAGAGAATTTTACTGAGCAAGTTAGTTAGAGTTGGTTAAACTTTGCGTTGTTATTCAGCTACCACAGACTTTTGAAGGAAACTTGAGTGTCTGAGGTGTGTTACCACCACAGCAATGCTAGAGTGCACGTGACAGGTATGTAAAACAAAACCCTGTGCAATGATTTAAACACACATTCATGCATGTATTTGCATCCTTGAATGGACACATGTCAGGACAGAATGCTGTGATTTTACTGTATGCTAGACAAAATGCTGCAAAAAGGCAGAGTCAGAGAGAGAGTCTGAGAGAACAAAAGCACTGCTGTGACTGTGAGTCAGATAGAAAGAGAGATGAAGATGATGGTTAAGGAGGTCAGATAGCGAAGAAATGACATCAGAATAGAGAACAAGACCTTTCAGAGTGGAGTAAACAACAGAAAGTGAGTCAAAGACTGAGAAGAGAAGAAAGCCTGGAGAAACATGTTATCACTCAGAGGTTGCTCTTTCATAATACAGGAAACCTAATGGAGTTCTCATTTATGTTTCATTCAGTATGAAAGTCTCAGATGCTTCTCCTAAAATGCCTTAGGATAATTTAAAATAGACACAATTGTTAAGCTGACATACAGTAAGAGTTATAAAGTGAATAACAGCTCAGATAATTTGATTTAGAGCTCTTATTGAGATCTCTGACTTCTAGTTGCAGACTTCGGTCAAAGACTATAGATATAGAAAAACGGTTCACTACTATTAGTTATGAATGGTAAAAACTGCAACGCGCAATATGGCGGAATACGTCCCGCCTTCTAAGTAAAAGAGCCAATCGCTGATTGATAAAGTCATTGCGTCACTGCTGCCGTTAGAAGCTACAGTTCGCATAGAAACCTGAAACTGACGCTTATGACTGCACATGCACATTGGCTCGTCTATCCTGAAAAATATACTTTTTAACGCTAAAAAACAACATTTATGGGACAGTTTGTGTCAGATTTTGTTGCTGATTTGAAATATGTTATTTAATTGTGAGTTCGTCAAGCGTTTTTTGAGATTTCAGGATTCCCCCATTCAAATAGATAGGACTTGGTCTTGGATGCCGAAGTAGCTGCCCGGAGGTGTTGCAAATATGGTCACCAAGTGAACAGACTTTTCTTTGCTTCGGTATCTTGCGCAAATCTGAGCACATATTTGAAACTTTAGAGGGAAAAAAAAAAAAATGATAAATGAAATCAAAAAATATTTTTGCAATGTGCACTGATGAATCTCGGCAAAGTGATTTGCTGCTTTGCACAAAATGCCTTCTTGGGCATATTATAATTTGCATTAAGTAAATTAAATGTATTGTTTTGAGTCAGTACATTATTTTCATGACCTTTCACCCAAAATTTTCATTAATTAAAAACAACATCTCATTCACATTATTATAATGACTAAAAAATATTTATTTATTTATTATTTAAATTGCATTTTATTTTTATTATCATGGTATGTAGCAATTCCTTAAATTAATGCTGATCTTAATTAAAAGATCCAGACAAATTAACATGTCCAGACATTCTCATTATATTGTTTCAGCACTTTGAATGACATTTGCTCACATTAAAGTAATGAGACTTTAGTATGAAAATGTGCTTGTCATGAAAATAAGCAACAAATCTTAATGGTTCTTAAATGGGCTTCATTTTCTGTAGCAAAATAATTTTATCTGGATTTTGGGATGAAATATGATGTGCTTTAGCTGTTAGATAT